>CM067370.1:82314756-82382256 GCA_034401795.1 Chaetoderma sp. LZ-2023a | reverse complement strand
AAAGTGGTCACAAAAACCCAATAATAACAATAATAACAGCCGGTTATTTTACAAGACCCCCCCCCCACCACCAGCCCCATCCGAAGTTGGGTCTACCAAGCACATGAACCTGATTGCCCAGGCGATAGTTTTGCGCGCCACCACCACCGACCCCAACCCACCCCCTATCCCCCACCCCACCCCACCAACCCACCCCACCCACATCTGAAGCTGGGTCTCCAAGCATCTATAATATTTATGCGCATGAAAAGGACTAGATTTCTGGTGGAGAAACTGATTCATCATTCAGGATATGTGCCATGTTTCTGGTTTAACCCTTCAGCCCTTAAATCTTTTCAAGAAATTATAATTTTCTCATAGAAAATGTCCATTTGCAGACCAAGAGATTATTTTGAAATTGTATCACCTGAATGACTGGCTCGGTTATATATATATATATATATATATATATATATATATATATTACTGAAATGTTCAACGCGTGTTATTTTTACGTTGTGCTTAGTCATAGGGCCATTAGGGCGTGGATAATATTCGTGAAATCGGCGTAACCGTGACGCTAAAATGTGCATAACTATGATAAAGCTAGTAGAGCCATGTTTTCACTACTCACAAGAGCTAAAAGCCTTCATCTGCCTATTGATATACAGATAGAGCTCTTTCCCACCATGATCGTTCCTATTCTTCTCAAGGGTGTAAAATTGGGGGGGGGGGGGTGAAAATATTAGCCATGTCGATAAACGTCATAAGCGCTTTTGTAAAATTCTCTTGAGTTTAAAAATACTGGCCATACAGCGATGGGCTATGGTGAACTCGGTCAGTACCTCGTCTACGCATAGCGATAGACAAAAGAATGGTACTATTTCGGGCAAAATTAATAACACGCAGGGAATCCAAAATTTCATATAAACTGTATAGATTACTACATAATGTTTTATCAAATAACACATATCTGTGGCCATGGATGCTGCATATTAAAAAAGTGTTAGATAATACTGGCCTGTCGACAAATCAAGACCCGTGCCATACAGACTGGCTAAAATCAGTATTAAATCAACAGCTCTCTGATGAGTATATGAAAGACTGGCGCGGTACTATCTTCAATAGCAGATTATGCATCACATATAGGATTTACGAAGATTTAAAACTCTAATCTTTCTCCCAGAAAAACTATCATAAATACTCGAACCAGCAACCACCGACTACCGATAGAAGAGGGGAGGTATGCAGGTATCGTTCCCAGACATGCAAGTTTTTGCAATCTATGTGGCCTAAATGTACTAGGAGACGAATTCCACTATTTATTTGAATGTCCCGAAATAAATGCAGAGAGAAGACTGTATCTTCCTAAATATTATACACTTCGCCCAAAATACACATAAAATGTATCAACTTTTCAATACAAAAAAACGCAAAACAATAATAGCTCTCTGTAAACATATTGATATCATTATTAATAAGTTTAAAAAGAAGAAATGACAAATTTTGTAATTACCGGCGCGTAAAGCTTGACATACCTATTGCTCACACAAATTTATGCACGTCTAAGCGAGTAGTAGTAGTAGTAGTAGTAGTAGTAGTAGTAGTAGTAGTAGTAGTAGTAGTAGTATTAGTAGTAGTAGTAGTAGTAGTAGTAGTAGTAGTAGTAGTAGTAGTAGTAGTAGTAGTAGTAGTAGTAGTAGTAGGTAGTAGTAGTAGTAGTAGTAGTAGTAGTAGTAGTAGTAGTAGTAGTAGTAGTAGTAGTAGTAGGTAGTAGTAGTAGTAGTATTAGTAGTAGTAGTAGTAGTAGTAGTAGTAGTAGTAGTAGTAGTAGTAGTAGTAGTAGTAGTAGTAGTAGTAGTAGTAGTAGTAACTATACAGTATTCATACTACCCGCCGTCATCATCATCATCATCATCTCCATCATCAGTTTATGACTTTCATTTATATCATTGAAAATCATAAACACCTATACGATTTAATTATGTATATAACATATGCAACCGTCATTATATGTATATTTCATGTATAGGCATATATGTTTCGGACACATCTGAAGAAGTTACCTAGTAAACTTGCAATACTAAAATTTGCTTTGCTCTGAGAACGCGCAAGCGCTCAAGCTTGACAAGCGATTAATCGGCCTACACTGCTTCTGCATGGCCTATCATATCAGCGATATCGCGTACAATTATTTGCTATATAGGTATCTGTATTTGTATAACCTAATGCAAATTAACTAAGATCGATTTCGCTTTGCGAGCTAAGAGTACGGGTTGTACGAAGAGAAGAGTAAGCTGTTAGCCATACCTACGGTGTGATTGAATCAGGCTATGATGACTGAATTGATAAACGTATCATTGGCTCTTTCAGCCAGTTAAAATGTTAAATATTTTGAAATTAATCTGACTGGAAGCTGTTGCTGACATAACCGCAACTGATCACACTGAATATTCACCAAATAATATTTTTCAATAAGTTGCGATTATGACCCTTCCGTATTCGCTTTTTAGTTTCATCGTCTCAGTTGTTAACAAGGCTAGGCTTTCTCCATCTCGGACATCAAGACATCTTTGTCATACTGTACATGTTCTAAATCTATACAATGTGCGCTATGCATTAAACGTCAGTGGGTAAACCTACAACAGGCATAACAACACGCCAGCCTAGGCTGAGTTCGGCTATGTTATAGGGGTACCCGATTACATATCCGAACGCCCGAGAGTATAATCGGACAACGGTATCACGTGGTTCATATGCTACTCTATTGCTCCTACTTCAAGCGAGAGTAAAAGTGCTCGCATGCGTAGACAGGTAAACCAACCACGTGATAATATATGTTTGAAAATTGGAAGTACTAGAGTTTAGATGAGAGACGTGGTCTTAATCTTTAAATTACATTTCGGAATTTTAAGAATTTTGTCTTAACAGTTAACCATTGTTTAAAATTTGAAGTGATTCGTATTTACAAAGCACAGCTAATGCATTTGCATTTATCCTAATAAACACCGATGTCCAATGACGTTTCTTGTTTCAGGAGTGAAGCCATTACCTGGACTAACTGACAATGACAGATTGTGACATTCTTGTGTCATGTGTGGAATTAAAAAAACAATTGGACGCTAGAGTTCCTAATCTCATTCTGCTTGATGTATCCTGGTACAGTGCAAAAGATGCCAAAGAGGAATTCAATAGGTAAGCTTGCTCGATCTCTTTGTAGCTCTATGGAATATAGGCCTACCAGAGCGGCTACGTGTCTTTCGTACAACACCATTCATATGCTGTCACATTCCTTTATCTGTATCATAATTATCTGCGTTGTAATATCGCGTAGATTTTGAACAGTGATCGCCACCATTTTGTCTCCTCAAGCGATAGTGTGCGATGTCATGTAAGTGCCAATTCATTAGATTCTTTATTATGTACCGGTAACACTAATTTCGTTGAATATTTTGAAATTAATGTGACTGGAAGTTATTCTATGGCAGCAACAACTTCCAGTCAAATTAGTTTCAAAATATTCAACAGCTTACCTGTATGATTGTTTTTATACCATATTGCCAAACTATAGCCGGCACCTATATGACTGAGCGTATATCTCGAGGCAGACACGATTGGTTGAAAATTAGCCTAAACCATGCTAGCCATCATAGTCTGTAGAAATGTAACAACATTTAGCTGCTAAAGCCCGAATATCTTTCTTTAGCGGCATGATAAAAAGGTTAAAATTACCTGCATAGTTTGTGAGTGCCATATTAGATCATCTGAACAGTTATCAAGAGATGAAGTTAGTTATCTTTTAAGAATGTAATACCAGTTCAATCATTCAATGCGCTCTATGCCTCCAATGGTGGAAATCGTGATGATATGTATCAAAATGTTAAATCTATTTATGGTTGAGAATGACTATTGATATAGATTTGTTAAAGCTTTAACGAGCATGTATGATAGAATCATCGCGATGTTTGTAGCAGTCTGGTGAATATATTGCAATTAAATTAACTGGAAATTGTTGCTGAGAATACCGTAGCCTAAAGCAGCACATATTCAGCAATTTATTCATTCAGCAGTTTATCAGTTCAACAGTTTGTCTCTTTAGAAGTATATCTGTTTATGCGTCTATTTGCTTTGAAAAATCAGACATCTGAAGGCTTTATTAGCTGCACTGCAATACGCCAATTATTTCTCTCTATATGCAGATTGCAGACCTATATATAGAGGTAATCCAAGTACCGTAAATGGTATATTACAATACGGAGGATATTAATTTTTCATCCAAAAGAGGGATCTGATATGTCACTCAAGTATCTGACGTCAAAATCCAATAAGTCACATGTTAGCCAGGGCCGGATCCGGGATTTCAGTTGTTTGGTGGGGAGGGGGTTGGGTGGAGGTTGTAAATGAGGAGAGTCTGATAGGGTCTGTCTACGCCCCCCCCCCGTCCCTCCCCCCCCCCCCCCCCCCCCCCCCGAAAAAATTAGAAATTAGACGCTTTCAGATGCCTTCTCCAGCATTCCGAGTGACACAAATTCTTTCATTTTTCTTCGAAAATGTGTTAATATCATGGACGAATCCAGAAATTTTGAATGCGTGGTCCCGGGAGTGTGATTTAGGGGTCATCCCCCAGAAAATTGGGAAATCGTGATGCTCTCAGAAACCATCTGCTACATTTCTGTTGGTAAAACTGGACCTTCTTTAAGCTAGTTATGTATGAAAACACATCTACATGACATCATTATCTGTGAAAATATACATACATGTAGACAGATAGACCTACCCGCAAGGTATGAACTGCTGCCCTCACCACGTAACGAGTGGTAACTTTATCGTAACGAAATAATTCTTGACCTTGGGAGGGGGGGGGGGCGGTGCTAAGTAAAATAGTAGCGCTTCGCAAATAGATCACAGATCTGTAGTTTGCTGGTATTCGTCTCACATCATCTGGTAACGGGCATAATACAACACGGAGATCATGATCACTCAGAATAGTGAGGCATATTAACTTCATTTCCTAATGAAAGTGCGTGTTTCTCCTAGCTACATAAATTTTTTCCCGAAAAAATGTCCATATTATTAGCCAGGAAAATTTTGAGAACACGTTAAATAGGTGTTGTCATACAAATGCTGCCAAATTAAGAAATGTGTCGCTTTATGTTGTCAATCATTATTAGCATGCCCAAAAATTAAATAACGTGATTACAAGAAACACGTATAATAGCCAGTAGTGTTTGGCCGAGGTTGTCAGGATTGGCAGAAAGATTTGCCTGAAAAGTCACCGAAAAAGTATAGTCTGGAAGAAAAAGTGGCGTTTTTAACTGAAGCTTGCCTTATTGGTTTGGTGTTTTTCTCTGGGGTATACTAATTACAAATCTGCCGAGTGCCACTTTGGACGTTTTGAGAAAATGTTTTTTTAACGCTTCGCGTTATAATGTATAATGCCCACCTATTTCATTATATGCAAAATTGTAGGTTTTATCGCTAACCTTATCAATATGCATATCAGATGAAAGCTTGTGACGAGTAGAAGATGTAGCTCGCAGGGGTATGCGTTGCACCGCATGTACAGGATGCGCGGGAGGGCGGGTTAGCTGCGGTTCTCGGGGTAACGGATCCCGTATCGCAACTCTCCGAAAAGTACAAAGACAGACTTCTAGAGCCGGTGGCTCTAGAACGTTCCAGTGGGGCCGTGCGACCATTACCGCCGAGATTGAACCTCACTGCTTCATACCAAATATTAGTGTCACAGGTATGGCAGTCCATAACTTAATTTAGGAGTCTGGACATGATAATAAATCTAAAAGTAACTATACAAACAACACTGGTACTCGTTTGCTAGTAGACGAGAGAAAATATACAGTACATAGAACTAAGCTGGTCTCTTGTTTACGTGGATTCGTCAGAGGTACCTCACCGATCCGTATATATCCGTGAGGTATCCCTGCAAGGGAGCGTCTTAACGAGGTCACTTATGTAGTTTAATATAAATCATTATACCCCTAACAAAAATATTATTGTTGTGAGAGGAAAGTGCCTCGAGTAGTATATCCGGAGTCAAAATGATACCACCTCAAGCACATAAGGCTCGGCATAGATAAATAAATGGGGCAAAAGTTATCTACGTCGCGGCCTGTCCTGGTAGAAATGTTTTCGAACAAAAAAGTTATCTACGTCGCGATCCGTCCCGGTAGAAATGTTTTTGAACAAAACAGTTATCTACGTCGTGGCCCTCTCTACGCAAGGCAGGCCCCTAATGGGCGCTGATCGGCGATCCGTGGCCCCCACAGCTATCTCAAGGCCTGGGGGCAGCTGATCGGCGATCCGTGGCCCCCACAGCTATCTACGTCGCACCGCGTTATCTACGTCGCAGCGCATTCCAATAGATAACGTTTTGCCCCAATTATTTATCTACATCGCGGTGCATTCCGGTAGATAACTTTTGCCCCAATTATTTATCGTGGCACGTTCCAGTAGATAACTTTTTGCCATCTACGCCGAGCCTTATATACAAGAAGGCATCTTGACTATACATCAAGAGTTAAACTGAACAGTGTGAACGCCTCGAGAAATATCTGTGCAGATTGGGCGCTGCTCCATCCGGTTCGATAGTGATCTTCATCCCCTCAGAGGCAGGGGCTAGCTGATTCACTTTGCCGCCGGCTAAGAAACGTAGCTCTAGGACTATATGAGTCATTTGCGGGCTAGTGAGTCCCACTCGCTGAAGCAGTTTAACAGCACCCTTGGCTTTGGTGACATGTGACATGTGACACACAATCTACCCGTAGGATGCCCTCCTGGAGGTTAACAGCTTCTTCTGGGCCATCGAATGGATGACGCAGCAGGAGCTTTCCACCTGTAACCCCGATCCAGTGACCCACCCTCGTCAGGGAGACACCTTCACCTATGTAGGTGAGGAAGGATGATCCCCGATTGTAGAGCTTTCGAACTTTCCAATCCCTTTTCACAACAGTGGAGAGGGGAGTAACCTCTATGTCAATGACTGCGGGAGGTCTATATAGTGGCAACCATGTTTGCCAGTTACCACCAGGTCCAGCGTGGTACCACACTTCATTCTTCTCAAACATGAACTGCAGGTTTACCAGGGTCAATAGCAGACCCTCATGGGTCATCGGCGGGGCACCGCTCAAATAGGGTTTGACCAGATGAAAGCTGAGGTCATTTAGGGTGTTGATGTCTGCCACCTCTGTACCCGAGACCTCAATCAACGGATCGAGGATGTACTTCCTCTTCGGGAAATCGTACCAAAATACGATCTTGTGGCCATCTATGTTGCGGCCCAGGTGCCCTTTCGACACATCCTTGAGGTCTGTGAGCATCTCCACCCCATCACCACCAATGGGATGGAGGGAGAATGCCTTTGAGCTTGCTTCGTACTGTAGGGTGAATGACTCGCCATCACTCTCTTCTACCTTGGCAGCATCAACTGCGTACACATCTGTGAGGTCAGCAAGACCAGTCATGTGAGCAAATATGGGTTCCATAGCATGCTGTAGGAGGGGTTTAAACAAGACATATAACCATGCCGATTGTCCGACTGCTGCTCTCCGGTGGTGAGAACATAATTTCACCCTCTCTAGAGGGGACACGGGTGGTACAGTACCGTGTAGAATGGGTCCTCTTATACATACACGCCGATGTGCTACATCAACCTCCGGGCAGTGCACACAGCAGCTCACTGGTAGAAGTCGGCCGGGACGGAATAGAGTATCTCCCAGGTGCCAACAGCAATCTATGGAAAGCTATCAGTCCTAGCCTGTTCACACCTGTAAATCACCTTGTTTGACAGCCCCTCCATTAACATATATGCCAGCCCGGATGGGATATCGGACGCCCATTTAGAGTATACACTCTTATTACTCATTGACCTGACGACAACATGATATCATACCAGCAATAGCTGGCCTTGGCCGAGATGATGAACCCGATAGAGGATTACCCTTCATAACCCCTGCCCAGATAAAGGTCTTAAACAAACAGATGCCTGCACAGCAACAGATCTGTCAACAAGAAGGAGAGCGCCTACAGCAGGAGAACTGGTATCAACAGAATGCGCGCTGGGCAAGGAGGGACAGGGAAAATTTCCGATACTGGCAGGCCCTCCTGGAGGAGAGTAAGTGGGATGCAGGAGTCTTGACAGATGACGATCGGCCAAATGTCTTCACATACGACGATGAGCCAGGTGTCTTCTCAGATGAGGATGAGCCAGAGGTCATACAGTGGGAAGAGGAGATGGCGCGGAAGTGTAAGATCAAGAAAGCCATCCAGCGGCGGACCTACTATCTTGGTGATGAGGTGGAGTTCCAGATGTCACGTTTCAGAACGCTACTGGCACCCGACATAGTGCTGGATGACCACGTTCTAAGAGACAGCTGTCTCAAGACCAAAAACCTGGCATGGTTAGCCAGGCTCTCCACAATGAACCCTTCTTTGACTCATAAGCAGGTGATGCAGGTTTAATCTCTAGGTATACTATGGCAAAATCAGAGTGGCGGTAGAAAACAGAACTATACCCCTCCCTGACTGCTGACGAGGGCGGTACCATTCACGGCTGGCGACTCCAGCAGATAGATACCATCAGGAAGAATCTCGTCCATGAGGCAGAAAAGTACGGCAGAATGCGCAGTCGATATAAGACAGCCTACAACGTCCTCGCGTGTACAACAACTGCTGCGGGTATGATTGGAGCCAGTGCTGGTGTGGCAGCTGTGGCCACTCTCACTACAGGGGTGGGTGCCCTCGTCGCCACCCCCCTGGGTGGTGTGACACTAGCCACCACTGTCATGGTCACGGGCTTGAGGGTAGGGCAGCAGCGGATCACAAGGAGGCTGGAGAGGCATGCTAAGTACGTGATACTAGCACAGAGTATGCTACGGACTATGGACGAGTCTGTCAGCAAAGCTCTCGAGGATGTCCAGGTCACCGATGAAGAGTACCGCCATATAGTGATGGTCCAAGCCCTGTACCGCACTGAGAAACCTAAAGTGTGACAGCAATACCTCAAAGGCTCCAGTGGGCGGGTTGATATGGAGGAGTTAAAAAACGAGATTTTACGGCGAGGTCACCTCGCCGGTCTCTGGAGTCGAGACGACTACAAATAATGTGCTGCCTGTATGGTAGCTTTAAGAATACCAGTATAAATGGCCTTCCCACTGAACTTCATGACAGTCATCCTGACCCAACCGCCCCTCCTGGGTACATCCTTGACTGGCCTGAGATGCCTACTGGATGATATACCAGAGCTAGCACCGTTCTCTATCACAGTGGATGGACGGGCCCGAACCAGCTTCTCCATCAACCCACGACCGCTGACCAACCGCCCCATCACCATCAAGGATGCGAAGCAAGCTCATACTTGGATGGCTGCTCCAAGCCTCTCATACTGGAATCAGCAGCTGAACTTTGCCATGTGGTGTGCCACGGCAGGCTGTGGCGTAAGTTCCACCCTGCTTCACTCCTATTCTGGTACTCCTGAAGCTGTGCTCATCGCCAGCTGTCTCCACGTGTACTTCACTGTGCAACGAATCCTCCATGAGCTGGGTGCAAGCCTCCCTGATACAAACGACTTCGACCCACAGCTCAACAGTCATAGTGTCTCAGCGGCCAGCAGACTACAGAGATAGTTCAGAGCTCACCCAGACTATCGGTGGCATGGCGATGACAACAGCGGTCTTGGGGTTATGTACGGTGACCAGAGACGTGACTACTCAGGATTCCCCTATCGAACACCCCGACGAGTAGGCCATCAGAAGACAGCAACATTCTCGTTCGATCCAGACTCCGACCATGGAGCGGTAGTGCAACATATGCACATCACCGGAATCAGGCAGGACTATCCAGATGTGTGGAAGTACTTTGTCCCACACACCACCTCAGGCCTCACACCAGCAGGAATCGTTCAGATCAACCAGTCCCTGGAAGCACTGTGCTACTGCCTCCTTACAGCACAGACCAAGCTGCGTCATTCCATAGATGGTGTCAGTAGAGCAGAGGTCCAGGCCATGTTCATCAGTCTCGTAGAGGATATGATCATCGTGGCAGATCCCAGCAGTCTTATTGCTAAGTTCCAGCAGGGGATGCAGAACCTTGACTTTGCTATTTCAGCACACCTACGGTTGATTCCGAGCAACATGATCATGAACATCGAGGACCTCCAAGTCAGGGGCTATAACAACATGATAGTCGAGGGGAGTTCCCCCGGTGTCCACTTCGGTTTCAACACGGATATCAACACACCTATACGTAGTATGGGCCATACAGTCGTTCCGACCCTGACACTGCAGCCAGTCGACACACCGCTTCCCATGGCAGCACCAACCCCGCCACTGCAGCCAGTTGACACGACACCACTTCCCGTGGAAGCTCTACGAGTGGTGTCAGGCCTAGCTATCGTGGTGCTCGGGATCAGCCTACTCCGCCGCTAGCAAATCAGCTATAAGACTATTCTGACTCTCGTCAGTAGCGGCGGGGACCACAGTGAGACACTGAGCCAGCTTGGCATGCCCTATAGCCCCTATACACGCTGCCAACATGCACATCCAAGGGCTGGATGGTTCCACAGTGCATCCTTTTTCCAGCTTGTAGTATCGCAGAGCCTTGTTCAGCTCTGAGTCAGGTGAGGCCATGGAGGTCTGCAACTGCTGGAACACATCTGACAGATACTCCCGATCCTTGTAGAAACCTTTAGCTCGCAGGAGCTGTTCGACGATACTCCCGCCCTTGATAAGGTATTCAAGGAAGCAGATCTGCCCCTTATCAAATCCTAGATAGAGCTTCACAGCTGTCAGCTCCTCTGTCAGCTCAGCACCGGAGAGCTGAGCGAGCTCATCTGACGTCTTCTTCGTGTAGGTCTTCAGCTCTCTCCGGAAGACCTTATAGTACTTCTCGCATAGCGTGAACCTGGACATGTTTAAGATGTCTCAATAGAGAGATGAATATTCCTGAGTACCAACCCGGACACCTGGCAGATACAGACTGGGAAGATCTTATTAGCTCACTCGACAGGGAACACAGGCGTTTAACTGCATTGTATACTCAGGGTTTAAACAATGACGTCAACGGTACAGATCGTGAAGCAACTGCCCGAGAGCCAGGCGAGTCTTCAGAAGGTGGAGAACCTGCTGCAAACCAAGACCCAGAAGCTACTGACACAGGCTAAGCGTCTGGCAGTCCATGTCGCCAGTAACGTTGCAGCGAATGTGGCCGTGGTGAAGATGACAGGGGGAAATGAGGTTCTTCCTGCCGCCACTGCGGCTGTCCTCGCTACCGCGGTGAGTGGGGTGGCCAGTCACTGTCTCGGAATAACTCACCCCATCCCAAAGATCGCCCTCAGTGGTGCCGCCTACACTGTCGCCGCCAAGATCATGGGTGACCGTGTTACACTAATGGAGGCCGCGGTTCTAGGGCTAGCAACGAGTGCAATGGCTGAGATCAGCGTCGCCTACGTTTAGCCACTCTGAATAGTGAGAGATGGATGACGAGACCCCTGCAGCATGTGAGGTATGGCATGCCGGAGGGTGGTGTGTAGCCCATAGTCGAGCATGCAGCCTGACGATTGCCAATGCCCAGGAATGGTTGACCGCCCACAAGGCATGCCCCTGCAGAGGGCCAGTACCCTGAGCACTGATACATATTCCCTTGGCTGACTGCGTGGTCCTTCTATGCCCAACTATTTCACTGGGGGTATGACTAATAGGTTTAAGCCGTCTGTATATGAAAATGACTCTGTTACTCACAGAACTAGAAAGCAAAGAGCCAGGCGATCTTGCTCACTTGGGCGAGGCACGCCTCGGTTCAGAGGACACTGTTGCCCTATCTCCATCCTAGACTTCGATGAGAAGAGAGACCCGCGGGAGATCCGAGGTACCATCCCAGCCCGAGATCTCATCGGGAACACTAATACAGTAGGACAATCGACCATTAACAAGGCTAAGACTGTATACAAGGGGATGGGCATCAAATACAGGGCAACGATGCGAGGTATGCCCGGAGTCGACGAGGCTGGTGCCATCAAGGTTATGGCTGAGTCCTATGCACAAGACCTGGTTAAGGATCTCCTGAAACCACGGAGCTCTTTCCAACAATACGGAGAGAATCTCAGGGTAGGCACCATTGGCCTGAGCAATATCACTGTCGATGGCAAAAAAGGTGCTACCGCCAGCCTCCAGCTACCAGAGGTGAAGAAGTCAGGGTTCTTTGGTTTGCCGTTTAAGCTCACATAATAGTCATGGCTTCCCGTGCATGTATCGTACAGATACTGGATGTACTAGACACTGTGGGTGCTGACACAGGCCCTCTACGCTATCTTCTCAGCTGCTGCTGGGATTTCATGCTTGATGCGTCCATCGCATCCTTCATATCCGCCGGAAGTGCAGGATTCCCCGCTCTGCAGGTACAAAAGCTGGTGCAGGAAGTACTGCTGTTTAGTCTCCCAGATATAGACGAGGCTACCGCCGACCAAGTGCTAACCATCCTTCGCACGCATGTCTGTACCATTCGACAGTAGGCCGGCCGATGCTGGCCAGGTGGTGCTGATCATTGCCCCGTCAGGCCACGGGATAAACATCTTGCTGCGGGCTCTCCTGGCCGAACATCTACAGTCTCAATACATCCTTCTGGTGTCTGACTCCGCCGCTGAGGCGGTTGACAGTAATGATCAATGGTACAATGGTCCAATCACCAAGACACAGTACCTGCAAGCACTGATGGAGAAGCTGCTGGCAGCCCGACTGACAGAACCACTTGTTCTAGTTATCGATGACCCTGCAATGGACCAGAAGACAGTCACCTACCTCAGCAACATCACCAGGCGCATCTGGCACACAAAGATAACTGTCTTCATCCTCTTTCAAAAGTACACCCGCGAGATCTCCCCGGACATCCGCCACAATGCCCGCTTGCTATACTTCAGCTCCAATTGTGGACATACCCTGCTCGAGACCATATACGACAGCCTAACCCTCAAGGAGCTCAAAGGGGACTTTATCGCAGGTGTGCAGAGGGCAGCTGATCTGTACCGCTTCATCTTCAGCAACAAGGAGACAGGCGAGCTGTCACACTTCAAGCCCTCTCTGGAAAAGGCGCCCACCTTCACCTACAAGTTGAATCCAGCCAGGAAACTAGCCTGCTCTATGCGTCATTGGTGACAGACTGTCGGCCACAACATTTTTAGTTCATCAGAAGGCTGAGGAACTTCGTCCGTCTCCGCTACTTCGTCAGAAGTTTGAGGAACTTCGTCAGAAGCCTGGAGGAACTTTGTCAGAAGCTTGAGGAACTTCATCAGAAGCTTGAGGAACCTCGTCAGATGCTTGAGGAACCTCGTCAGAAGCTTGAGGAACTTCGTCAGAAGCTTGAGGAACTTCGTCAGTTTCGTCAGAAGCCTGTTGCTGAAACTCTATCCACTGAGGGTCAGATGGTAGGACTCCCTTCTTCTGGAACTCCTCACGGAAGATCCACTTTTTCCATGCGCGATGAGCATCTGACTTGCGAGCGGTTTTGATGAGGTAGTCCTGGTAGTTATCTGGGAATTTCAGAAATGCTGGCAGATTCCTGTCCAATCTCCTATGCCCTCTTTCATTGAAGATATGCTCAACAGCCTCCTTGTGGCCAACAGTGAACCCCTCCTGAGTACCTTTTGCATGACCAGTGTCATGGCTCTCCACTACAGCGGCACTGACATCCTCCCTGAAGTAGTTATTTACTCCAGACTGGAGGCTATCCAGCATCTCTCGCTCTTCCTGACTATGGAGGCTAAATATGGCAGCCAACTTCCCGACCGTTAGTAGATCTTTGGGGTCGACCCTCGCCTTTTGGAGAGCTAGAATAACAGGAATGTTGGTTTGGCCCACAGGTATGTTTAGTGCCCTGCCCTGGGTCCTGTCAAACTTCCGGTAGAGTATCCGAGTCCGAAGTTCTTTTGTACTACGAGCTGGCGCTCCTTCCTCTATGGCGGCCAGTATCTCTGCATCCGTCGGTGGTGTAACCTTGACTCGCTCGTGGATAATGTTGATGTCACGAAGCAGGCCTCAGACCCGGTCACAGTGGGACAGTGCATGCCGTGGCTGTCGTGCCGACTGTCATGCTGACTGTCATGCCGACTTGTCCTGCTGCCTATAGATAATCTGCTGGAGAACTTTACCAAACATGGCAACCGTTTAACCCCTCTATATACCCAGACCTTAAACACGCTGCAGTATGTGCAACATCCGGATGGGGCCATTGAACCTGCGACATCGCACCGCACTGATCCTCGGAAAGACTGCCTGACGGTTATTCAACCCAGTATACACGATGAGAACCCATTGTCCGCTGCTGGGAAGTACATTGACTTTGCAATCTCGGCACAGATCCACGAGATCAAGAGCATGACACTCGAGTTCAAGCTTCAGAGCACAATAGAACAGATGGTAGAACTCCTGCAGTTTCTGAACAGGTGGGAGATCGGGCAGAGCAACAGCACCGTGGACACCACCTATGTGAACGATGAGTACAGAGTCATAGGTCTGCTGACTCGTGAACCAACCTTCTATGCAAAGGGAAAGGGGTACTATGCTGTAGGGTGCAATGAGGGGTTCACGGAATTCGAACTAGAGGCAGGTGTCGAGAAGTCCGTGGCAGTTCCACTCTTCACTCTCCTCGAGAACACACACGTGAATCCGGCTGCCATGCAGGATAGGCTGTTCCTCCTGGTGTACACTGAGCAGCTCACAGATGCGACGATGAATGCTCCAAGACTTCATATTTGGCATGACGAGAATGACAGCGGATCATGCATGTGGAGCGAGAACACCAGCAGGTCCAAGCCACACCTAACCAACGGGTAGAGCTGACATTGCATCATGGTGCATTGGCCTGTGTCGCTGTTGCGGTCCTGGTTCAGAAGGGAGGAATCATCCAGGAGGTGGATAATCTGGACGACTTCAAGCTTGTGGTTGCTGGGACCAATGTTCTTGGTGAGGTACACGAGCTGGCTGACTGCCAACTCTACAGACAGAAAACTAAGTCATATGCGCTTCTGCGACTAACCAGTAGAAGCGATGACCTCGAGTCGGCACTCCAGGGCCGTCACCACCTCGGGCGCAGGAACATCCCACCTAATCAGGGCAACCGGCTCAGCTTCAACATTGGAGACCTCTTAGCTGGGACTCGCTCATTAGGTGTGACGGTACTTTACTTTGGCTATGCTAAGGTATGCGTGTCAAACACATCAGGTATTCAGCTTGAGCGTGCGTAGAGCACGACTCCTGTCGTCACAGCTGCAGCTGCCGCCACTACTATAAGCTCTGCTGTCTTCTGACCTGTTGATGCTTCATAGTCGAGCGTTGGCTGATATATCTTTACAGCCTCATAGTACTCATCGAGACTCTCATCTGCCTCTTTGAGGCTGGTTGGCCTGAGCTCGGAGTTGTCGTCGGCGTGCCTCCCTCTGGCGCATATGCTCGAGTGCTTTGCTGTACTCAAACTTCTCCTTAGACAGCATCTTCATCGCCTGGTTATGATGCTCATGCTCGACCTCTGCCACCTTCTTGTCGGCGAAGTCCCCAGTTCACTAAGGCAAACACGCCCGCATTCAAGATTGCGGAGGCCATGCTATAGACTACAGTTCAAAGCTACTATATAGCTGTCCCCAGCTACGGATATGTATGAGTCAGAGGCTTATGAAGATCCAGTCGAGGATATAGATGACGCGGACTATGATGAGGAGGATTATGATGCAGACGACCACGATGTAGCGGAGACCGCGGGTGAGTATGATGATGTAGAGCCTGAATCCCGCAAGCTAATACACAGAGGGAAGGGAATCTATCGCGCTTACGTAAAAGGTTCTATCGGTCCGCCGGCAGCAGTCGGGACTCTGATCACTCTGTTCACAATGAAAGCGGGTGAGACGGTCCGCAAAATCGCGAACAATGCTCTCCATGGTGTGGAGAAGATTTCTGAAGCCATACCAGCCATCGCCTCAGGAGTAGGTACGTTCTTCGGAGTTGCAGGCCATTTGCTACCGTACATTGCCATAGCACTTGCGGCCATCTGGTCCGCCGAACATTTAAGCCATACTGTACAAGGATGGCATCTCTGTACGACCTGGTTAAGGCACTTAACTTCTGAGGGTTAGTCGATAAGCTACCGTTCAGCAAGGATCAAGCAGAGACTAGACGCCAGTGTACGGAGGTGTTTGAGGAGGTCTTCAGTGATAGTCGAATGCATGACGGCCGTCTGTTCGTCTGTGTAGCGTTCGCCCAGGCCGTGCATGACAGGACGGGAGTGGACGTCAGTGATACCCTCACCCAGGCCGTGCGTGACAGGATGGGAGTGGTCGTCAGTGATGAAATCTGGGGTTTATCAACCATCTTTCTTGAGGAACTCTACTATCAGCGTGGTGTATATTACCGTGAACCCCACCAACTACTCGATGCTGTACGTCGAAAGGGCCACAACTTCACATTGGAGACAGTTAGTCAGTGGCTTAGCCGCCAGGCGATGTGGCAGATATACAGACCTCGTCCACGGCACATCAGGCATGCCCATTTCGATGAAACTGTCCCGATTAGAGTTCACCAGGCAGATGTTCTATTCCTTCCACGTGACTCGGTTGGTCGTAAGACCTACAAGTATGCCCTCACCATCGTCGATGTCACCAGCAGGTATAAGGCTGCAGCACCACTCACAGACAAGTCAGTTGGCCAGGTGGCCCAGGCTTTCCAGGGTGTCTACGAGGATCCAGAAAATCCCCTCCAGTGGCCAGAATTGTTGCAGGTGGATCAGCGTAAGGAGTTCAGAGGCGAGACTGCGGCCCTCATGCGGAAACATGGTGTGGCGATTAGATGAGGTGAAGTTGGTCACCACCGTGCCCAGGCAATCGTCGAGCGGTGGAATCGGACACTGGCAGAAAGACTGTTTGCACACCAATATGCCCAGGTGATGGCACAGGCTGGAGAGCGGTCCAGGGTGTGGGTGAAAGGTTTGCCCATGGTGGTAGAGCGATCCAATACTGAGGTAACTCAGTTAACTGGTAAGAAGCCAGTAGAGGCGGTCCAACGATCCTCTGTTGCCTAACCTTCCAGAGGAGCAGACAAGAAACAGGTGTGACTTCCATTTTATGCTCTGGTTCGGCACCTGTATGAACCTGGTGAGTTGGAAGGTGGGCGACGACGTGCAACAGATCCTAACTGGTCGCTAGATGTCCACAAACTTGACAGGTATGTCGAGATGAAGGGGCAGCCTACGCTGTACTATCTGGCATGCTCAGAGAGCTGTCCCAAACGTACGTTTGTTCGGGAGGAGCTTCACGTGGTCCCTCCAGACACACAGCTGCCACCGTCGCCAGGTGTCTAAGCCTGAGGGATATGATACTCGATTGGCTCGGTATGGACACCCATCTGGCAACACATGCCACTTACCATAGTAGGCTGAGAGACCGGGTTTTTCCTGTTCATACGTCACCATGCCCTGGTTGCGCATGCGTAGGCCTCGGTTTGTAGCTCTGTCCACGCTACCGTTTAGGGCACTGAAGAACCTCTGCCAAGAGACATCATTCTGATGCTTAGGCATACCTTTGGCTGAGCATTTCACCTTCCCAGCGAGGCTCTCCACATAGTAGCACTTGGAACAGAGAGTGATACCACGGTTGCCTTCGAACTCGAGCTTGAACAGTCCTGGAGTCCGTCCAGACCACTTGTCCCAAGCTAGCCACTCCCGCTTATGAGCCTCATACTCTGCTCGCATCTCAGGGCGAATGACTTCGTCGAGGCTGGAGGCAGCTATTGCGATGTACGCAGAGTCTGTGTCCATCTGGAGGTACTCGAAGCTGTCATGAGGCACATAGTGATCCAGGAAGTCGTAGTAGAACTCCAAAATCCTCTGCTTCGCGAGCTCGTATACGGATATCCCCACCTGGAAGGGGCGACGAATGGTGATTTTGACCTTGCGACTCTGGAGCTCGTAGGACTCGCCGATCTCCTCGAGATCCTCGAACCATGCACTGCGGAGGGCTCTATCTACCGCTCATTCATCCTTGGTGAAGGTCGTGTTGCTGTGACGCTCTAGAGCCTCGATGAGCTTGCCATAAGCACTGTTGCCTAGTAGCATGAACAGAACTGCCAAGAGCACTTTGCTCTTATCAACATCTCCTGTACGACGAGCATCGGTAACATTGTTCCCAAACCACTCAAAGGGTCTCTGCGGCTTGTAGTCTATTGAGCGGTAGACAGCTGTAATCTCTAGCCCATGGGCGAGGTACCACATGAGTGACGGTGCATACAAGAGCTTCCTCTTGGCTGAGAGTGTGCCGACTAGTTTACTGGTTGTGGGATGTCTCCTACCTGTTTTCTCTAGGTATGTGAGCATCTCAACAGATACTGCCTCAGCTGGAATCTCTCTGTTGTAGAAGAGAGGTGGCATTTCCTCGAACTTCGCCCACAGTGCCTTAAGAACCTCTATGTCCACTTCAGCGAAACCGAACCAGTGGTCAGCCAGCAGATCCTTCTTAAATCGTGCTACGTCACTAGCACCAGACCACTGCCGTACTGTCTCCTTACCACATGGCATCTCTTTAGCCATCGTAGATAAGTACAGGGCATTAGCATCATAGCCTAGAAGACGTTTGCAGACCTTACCGCCACGGATTCGAGTCACGCCTGCCTCGTGGTATCGAGTGAAGACAATCTGGGTCTAGCAACAACTGCATCTTTTAGCATCTCATAGGCATCCTTATTTGGGGCATAGAGGCTAACATCAGGCATGTTTTGAGCGGTTCCACGAAGCAGATACTGCAGAGACACTCCTGGGAGGGACACAGCATCCTTGAGAATGTCTATACCTCTGTCTGTGTAGAACTGTCGCATCCACTCTAGGGCTTCGATGAATGGGCTGACGTCCAAGTTATTGTAGTATCGCAACCAGTCGGCGAACGTCCACATTCCATGGTCTCTGAATGTCTGTTTGCACTATTTCCACTCCGATAGCTTCAGGAGGTAGCCACCCTTGAGCTTAGACCACCACGCTGGGTAGTCGGGGAGTCCAGGATAATTAAGCCTCTCGGGTGTGTCGAACCATTCATATGGGAACCAGCTCTTCTGCTGTGTACACCCATAGGCTTTGATCCATGCCTCGTAGGAGACTCCTGGGCCAAGGTAGTTCAAGACATCGAGAAACCTAAGCTCGGGGGTGATGAGGAACATTGTCTGGTTCACTTTCTTGGCGACTTTCACTGTGCCAGTACTGTTGGTCAGCTCATCCACAAAGTGCTTCTTGGTCAGGTTTAGGTCATAGCAGCCAGAGTTGAAGCCTAGCACCGGAACTTGGTCACACCATGTGGTAATCAGTCGCTGCTGTCGTTTTGGGAGTTTGTCAAGGTCTAAAGGTATGAACTGTGCCCTGACATCTGTACGGATTCTGTGTGCCCGCCTGGTAATCTCATCCATGAAAGCCTTGATCAGAGCTTCTGGGTCAGGATTGCAGAGTTGAGTTGGCTCGCTGGTGGAGCCTTCCAAGGAGCAGCCGACTGACACAGAGATCCGTATGTGGGTACCCTCAATCATGAGAGTCTCCATAGGATGAGTCTTGGCACCATCTAGGAGTGCCTCAAAGTCATAGACGATGAAGTGCGGGTATGAGACGGTCCGAACTCGTTTAGGGACGCTTGGACAGCGTTTTATACAGCACTCCCACTGTATCACAAGCGTGCATCCAGATACTCTCAGCTTCTCCTCTCTCAGGACTGTCTTGTGGTATCTTTGCTCGGCATCCTCACCTCGCTGGTGTTGTGGACATCCGTGCCAGTGACAGCCATGGAACTGGTAAACGGTGTTGGTAGTCGGATCATAACCATCTACGGGAGCACCCTTGATTCAACGCTCGCCACCGTGCCCACACTCTACATGGTGTATGTGTATACCTCTGTTCCTCGGCTCATACTTGACCCAACGAGTAGCCACTGGACTGGATGGTTGGGGTAGATAGAAGGCTTTCTCATATGCAGACTGTGGTGCATCAACCTTCTCCCCAGGGCACTGTATGGTTGTTTTGCCACGTGTGCAATGGTCAACATGACGCTGAAGATTCGGGGCCTTTGTGAACCTCTGCTGACAGTGACTGCAGACTAGTGTGTGGGCCAGCTTGGAGGTGTTCTTGATATAGAAGGCATGGTGTTCGTACACTCCTATGGTCATAGTGTCACTCTACCTTATCCAACTGATCCATAGAGGTTTTTGGAACATCAGGCATAGGTGCGCTGGCGCTGTAGAACTGTCTAGCGAGCTCTCGTGCAGGAGCAGTACTTCTATCAGGTCTCGCCCCCTGATACACTGCTAGGCATCTCCAGAGACACATGTTGTCTTTGTAGGTGTCAAGTGCCACCATACTCTTCTTCTGTCGTAGCCAGTCTAGGAGCGGTCCTGTCCCAAACAAAGGTTGGCGGTCGATGACAGCCTTGACCTCAATGTTGATTGATCGGACGAAAGCCCACTTGGTGTTGGGTCAAGCGATGTTGTCGGGGTCGAGTCGGGCTTGCTCTCTTGCCGCCACCCAGTCCTGAGCTGCTCCTATTGTGTTCTGCCACAGACTCCCTTAAGCGTTCTTGTGGAAGAGCATCACCCTAACGTCCTCGATGTGTCTGATGTGATAGGCGTGGGTATACCGGAGGTAGAAGGCGTTCTGGACAGTCTGCTGGATCTTACCCATGATCTGTCCTGTAATGTCTCCATTGAGGCCTTGGAAGAACATCCAGCGTACGGTCCATCTTCCTCTCTCCTCCCCTTCCATCTCACCCAGACGCTCATTGAGAATCTGCTCACCCTCTCGCCTCATGCTCCGGGCTAAGGATTCAGACCTCCCCATCACTCGCTTAGTGATCCTGCATAGGGCAGGTAGGTGCTCCATTGGATGGTCTACTATCAGCGTCGCTACAGCTTTGGCTCATAAGCTAGCCGTCACCTCCTCATCCAACTGATGAAGCTCACGCCGCCGCTGTGCTTTCTTGTGGAAGTTCTCAGGATCATCTCTGGTGGTCGCTGGAAATCGTCCCGTCTTCACTGATCGTCTCAGTCGAGCAATGAATTCCTTGGCACGGGTCTGTCCAATCATCTGGAGCAGGTCGGCTTTCTTGGCCTTAGAGTAGCCTCTAAGGCCGAATTGCCTTGCCATAGCGCGAAGCTGTGCAACAGTAATCATTGTGTATATATATCACTGTGGACGCTTGTCTCTAAATGGACGTTCAGACCCTGTAACGCGTGCTTAATCACAAGCTATACCACTGAGTATGCTTGTCTCTAAATGGACGTTCAGACCTTTTATGTGTGCTTGATCAGCTCGTATACCACTGAGTATGCTTGTCTCTAAATGGACGTTCAGACCTTTTATGTGTGCTTGATCAGCTTGTATACCACTGAGTATGCTTGCCTCTAAATGGACGTTCAGACCTTTTATGTGTGCTTGATCAGCTCGTATACCACTGAGTATGCTTGTCTCTAAATGGACGTTCAGACCAAGGTGATCAGCTGGTATATCACTGTGGTTGCTTATCTCTAAATGGAAATTCACACCATTCGCAGCCACGGGAATGAGATCAAATTCTGCGTCTACCCGAACGCCCGGCGACGTAGATACCTTTTTTGCTCGAATACATTTCTACCAGGACGCGCCGTGACGTAGATAAATAATTGGGGCAAAAAGTTATCTACCGGAACGCGCCACGATGTAGATAAATAGTTGGGGCAAAAGTTATCTACCGGAATGTGTCATGATGTAGATAACGCGCTGCGATGTAGATAGCTGTGGGGGCCACGGATCGCCGATCGGCTGCCCCCAGGGCTTGAGAGAGCTGTGGGGCCACGGATCGGCGATCAGCGCCCAGCAGGGGCCTGCCTTGCGTAGAGTGGGCCGCGACGTAGATAACATTTTTGTTCGAAAACATTTCTAGCGGGACGGGTCGCGATGTAGATAACTTTTTTGTTTGAAAACATTTCTACCAGGATGGGCCGCGACGTAGATAACTTTTGCCCCATTTATTTATCTACGCCGAGCCTTATGTGCTTGAGGTGGTATCATTTTGACTCCGGATATACTACTCCTCGCTCGGGCCTCCGTCACAGGACAATGTCTTCAATGCCGAAGCAGAGGAAGAGAGCTGGCAAAAAGGACACTCTCTTTTTCAAACATATGCTAAGCGTAGTGTGTGTAAACCTAGTGAAATTATTATTAATGTGATGCACGCTGTATTATGTGAAGTCGGCTGATTTCCGAAGAATTCAAACACCGTCATCTTATGTAGGTCCAAGATACCGATTTTTGCCACTTTATTTATGTGGTTCTTCTACCATTTAGTTGTTAGATTTGCTTCCAAGCTTTGACTGCAAGTGGCAGAGAGTTCTACCTATCTTTTAATACATGAGCCTATCTGGCGAAGATGCTCGGTTTCCTGAAGGTCACCCTACAGAGCCTCTCCCTCAGAAAGGCAGCGTGCGGACATGTTATGGAGTGACAGCTTCAGAATCATATAACGATCCATTTACAAATCACATCGCAACCACATACAACATCACTAGGACAAGTTACCATTTACATAAGCAATATGAAAAGCGGATACAAGTTTTATGGCCGGGAGTAAGAGGCAGATATCCATCTCCAGTGACCTTCCTGTGAGGACATGGTGGGTTCTAAGACTGCACCCAGTCACTGTGCAGAGTTAGATGAAGATCTGCGTCCCATCCGTCACCCGTGTGTCGGGGAAGGTTCACTTGAGGGTCATTAGGGCTAAGTTTCAAAATTCCCAGAGATGCACTGCTGGCCGGTTTTACATAAATATCTTTTCGCAGTGCTTCCTTCTTTGGCAGGGTTATCTATGCTTACTAGTATCCGAAGATACAGAGGGAGTGTATGCGAAATCGACGTTTTAGTCTTAACCGCTCTGAAACTCCAATAGTTTCCCACGTTGGATCATGCCAATGTGTCGATGGGAGTTCCAGACAATTTATAAGCCTTGCGGCTTGAGGAGCGTAGAAAGAAACAATCACTCAATACAATAAGAGGCCCTGAGGTATTTGGCCAATTTTACACAATCTAGCCAGTGTGCGGTGTTACATATCCGCTATAGCCGGAAAAGAGGCTTACACAAATGTCTCCTACAGAGAGAGTGTCCCTAACTACTTTAAACATATTCTATTGAGCTAAAATGGCCAGGTTTAGTCGATCACATGTCAGGTTCGCGTAATGTGAGCATGAACAGTGACCTCAGTGTAAAATTGATGCCGGGAGAAAAGTGATGTGGATTTAATGTTGCTGTATAGTATAGCCTAGCCTACTGTGGTCCTAGATTTTTTTTTATAAAAACAAAACAAACTAACTAGGGTGGCTGCTTGCCATATACATAACTAACTATTACAGCAGTGAGAGTAAATCAGGTCATAGGACCTTGCGGTGCTCGTTAGTTGACAGCGCAAAAATAAGGATAATATTTACAGTTAAAAAGATATAAACAATAAAATGCGGTCTCAGACGACCGGGGCGGTACCTATTTGTCATCAGTACCTGTAAAGAAATGAATAAATAAATACAATAGCTAATAGAGTACCTATTAGTCATCGGTACAGAAAAAGTTAATAAATCACTGTAGATGCTGCATTACAGATGAAGAACGCGAGATGGCACGATTCTGAAGTAGCTGGGAAGTCTCTGCAGGTGAACTGTTGATGCGGCTCACTCTCAAGGACGGTGAAGAAGAGCGACTGTAGTTGGATGTCTACTAGATAGTCATAATAGCTAATACAATAATTAAGCGGAATGTTAAAAAGTGTCCATCCGGTAATGGAAGTTTGAAAGTTGCCCGTACCATGAAGGGCTACAGTTGTAATTAAACATTGCATGTACATTACTGGGTACATCGTACATGATACATCACATAGCCCTTGCGGTGTACCAGGCAGAGTCCCACCAAGCTGTGTCCTAAAAGTTAATTAAACACATGACATGCTGCGCGGAAGTTTGAATACCACTTTTTAACGTGGTCCGGAAGATCTCACGAGTTGTTCACCAAGAATCACAACTTGTTCTACATGCTGAAGAGATTACATATGGGCTGCGAGGCCCATTCGCAGGAAGGCTCCTCTGAGGTGTTCGTAGCGAGGAAGTCTCTTCTATTTATTTAGTTGCCCCCTGATGGCGTCCGAGGGCTTACAATAACTAGTGATTGCGGGTGTCCGATTGCTGACCAGAGAATGAGAACTGAATTCTGAGAGGCACTGGTGCGGCTAATAGGAAGCCACAGTCAGTAAGCAGTTGCCCACGTCTAGCACTGCTCTGGCCACACAACCTACCACTTGTGCGCTCTCTCTCTCTCTCTCTCTCTCTCTCTCTCTCTCTCTCTCTCGCCGAAGTGTGGTCTCGATTCTTGATTTTTCGCTCCTTTTATACTACTCGTGACGTCAGAGGCAGGAGGGCCAGCCAATCAGCTGGCGATCTGTAGCCAATCAGCGTGCAGCGTGCAGCTAGAAAGGGCGAGGATGCTATCACGTGATAGGCACATTCCCCATTCATTTAATACATACACACGATTACGACCTCCCAGTAATATTTTGAAAATAATTTCAATGAGCCATTTTATGATAACTCGGCCATTTCTGGTCCGATTTTAAAAAGGTAAATAATTTTGGAATCCTCGCATCAAGAACGACGAGAATGGTGTAATTTAGGGACGTGATCTTACGAACTTAGTCGTTTCATAGAAACCTCTCTCATATGGCTCCATACACGCATACTATCCTACCCAAGGGGGGCGTGCTTGGAACGCACCTGGAGCGGTCGTTCAATACCCAGCCGAGCTGGGATGGTCCGTACCCATCCGGCCGATCCGCGCTACACCGACAACTAATCCTAGATGCACTTTCCACAGCCATTTCTTAAAAAGAGATTTATTATGTTCGCATTTTGCGCATCCTTGAATGCTGAAATCTTACGATTACCTGATCCGATGATGATATCACAATGGATAACTTCTTATACTGATACAGGAGCATCCACACTAGGGTTAGGAGATGCAGTTTGCATCAACCTCAAATCAGAGGGAATTCCCCCACTATTCACCCCCTGTCCTCTGCCACCTCACCCCCAGCTCCTGTTCACTCAATCCCTAATCATAATGATAATTGTGTGTTTGACATGCTATAATTAAATTGACATACATTGACATTGCTGTGATTGCGGATTGAATATATTTAATAAAAATAAGCACGTTTGATGTAAGTCCACCCACTCTATCCCCACCCCGTGCTATATTGTTGTTGTTGGTGGTGGGCATGGAGGTTTGCTGTTGGGGAGTGATGCGTGGATGATGTAGTGGATAATGGAGAGAAATGGACAAGTAAAATATGGTAATGTGATGGTAGATTGTGACAGTGATTAGAATGTGTATCACTCACAAACCAGTGACTGGACGTTTGGTTAGGAGATGGAGAGGAATGGTGGGTGATATGAAGAGGGCCGTTGATGTGAGATGGGAAGAGATGTATAAGGCAGGATGGGGATGCGATGCGAGGAGTTAGGTAGAGATGAGGGAGGACAGAATGGCATGGGTGTGGTGAGATATGGAAGGGGTGAGATGAAATGTGAAGGAAATTGGATGGGATAAGGCGGTGTGTTGTGGAATGAGATGAATGAATGAATGATAGTGCATTTATATTGTGCTGAACTCCATGCGATTGCGTGCTCTAAGCGCTGTACATCTCATCCCCTGTTCATTTGACAGTGCCCCGGCAGCCACATACGGCGCACAGAGAGCTATGCCATCACAGGTACCTATTTTTCACAGCTAGGTTGACTGGAGCAAAGCAGAGTTAAGTGACTTGCTCAAGGACACAACGTAGCAGACCGGCCAGGAAGCGAACTTGCGTACCTGGAGTTACGAGCTCAAGTTCCTAACCACTCAGCCACCACGCCTCTAGATGATGCTAGATAGCATGTGGTAGGATGAGACGAGATGAAATGGGATTGGGTGAGATGTGGTCATATTCAGAGAAGAGATGTGATGAGTGGGACTGGTGGTGGGAGTTGGCGATATGGTTGGTACAATAGGAGCTGGAATATAAAGTTGAGGTTATTTGGTGTGGGTTGATGTGAATGGGATGGGATGTCTTGAGGTCGCATACGATGAGATGAGTTATGATGTGGATAAGGTATAATGGGACAACATGAGATGAGGTGATGGGATAGAGATTGCATGGCGTGGGTTGAGATGAGCCGTGATGGGATGAGATGAGATGAGTTAGGATGAGGAGGTGAGGTATAGAGAGTTGAGATGATGTGGTCTGCCGTGAGGTGAGGAAAAGTGAGTTATAGTGATGTGGTGCAGTAGATGGGGCTGGTCAGTGGTGGATTGGATGTGGTGACGTAATTGGTGTTGTGGGTGAGCGTTGGATGGTGATATTGGGGTTTGGAGATGTTAATAAATTGTGTAATGGGATGGAATGAGATGAGGTGCATTGTTGGATGTTGTGACGGAGTCGTGTGGGATGGGGTGAGGTCGGATTCATTGAGATGAGATGGAATGAAACGAAATTGAATGAGATGAAACGAGATTTGTTCAGATAATTAAGGAGGCGATGTATGGAGAACCGTGATGGCATTGTCTGATGTGAGATGACGAAAGGCGAGTTACAGTGATGTGGTGTGAAAAGTAGAGGTGGTGGTGGTGTGGTGGAATATTTTGTAGTAGGTTGGTTTTATGATGGGTGTGGATGGGGAGAGATGAGGTGATGTGAAGTTGATAATGGAGAGTAACTGAGAGGTAAGATATGGTAATGTGATGATAGGCTGTGCTGGTTGTGATTAGAATGAATATATATCTACCTCCACTCATACCAGTGAGGGGAAGTTAGGTAGAGATACGATGGGAGAGGCGATGGTGAGGTGAGGTGTTGTGTAGGTGGGTGATATGAGGTAGGAATGAAATGAGACGAGTTTGGTTGATGAGGTAGAATAGGATGTGATTAGTTGGAATGACATGAGAAGAAAGCGATTGAGAAGGGATGGGAGGACATTGGATGGGATAGGGTGGTGTCATGTGGCATGAGGCGTGGAAGAATGACCTGGGATGAAATGGTTGGGATAAGATGAGGTCAGATGCAAAGAGATGGGATGTGATGAGATGGGATGACATGGTATGGAATGGGCTGATATATAAAGTTGAGATGAGGTGGAGTGGGATGATGTGGGTGAGACGGAGTGTCTTGAGGCTTGCTGATATGAGATGAGTTAGGATGTGGATAAAGTGTGAATGGATAATATGAGATGAGGTAGGATGAGATGGTGGGATAGCGTGGGAAAGTATAAGGTAGGCTTGGATGAGGTGAGATGAGATGAAGCGATATGTGATTAGAAGAGAGGATAAGGAGATGGGGTAGGGAGAGCTGAGGTGGTGTAGTCTGATGTGAGGTTAGGAAAGGTGGGTTACAGTGATGCTGTGTAATAGCTTGGGCTGGGAAGGGGAGGCTTGGATATCGTGAGGTCGTTGCTATGGATGGTGGGTGTTGGATGGTGATGTTGGGGTTTGGATGAGGGACATGGTGGGTCGGTCGGTGGGATACGATAGGATGGTGATATGACGCGAATAATGGAGAGGAGAGATAACATACGATGTGGTGGTAGATTGCAGCGATTCCCATAAGGATCCTTTTGAGAGTATATACCCCCAAAATGAAGCCTAGGATCCCCCAAAGTGTGGGCAGTGATTCCCATGGAACCGATGAACATCGTGTATGATTGCTGTATATTAATTAGTTTCATTGGTTTTGGTACAAAAATACCGACAAAACCTAGCACGGGACCCATATAATTCACAGTTCTGAGTCCCTGTGACCATCTAATTTTACCATGGATGGGAAACTCTGGTAGATTGTGTTGCAGAGATAAGGGTAAACTACGACGAGTATAACTATTCTCCAACTCCATCCACCACCAGGGACAGCTGAAGTGCATTTGTTAAAAATTTATATGGCAGAGGTCATAGGTCTCCCCTTCCACCCCACCCTCAGACCTACCCACCCACCCACCCACCCACCCAGCCACTCTATACACACACGGACACACCTAAGTGTGAGAAAATCAAGTCATCTGAAAAGCCATTCAGTTCTGTTCTGTTCTGTTCAGGAGATCCCCGCCTTTTCATTAGGCGCACCCATGTTTCCCTGGTAATGATGTACGTAGAAAAATTTGTCGACACGTTATGCATTATTATCCTCTCAGATTCCGTAGTGAATATATACTTGCTATGTGGGACTATCACGATTACAGCAACTACATATATTTTTAACACGCAACTGGACAAGCCATTATAGCGGCTACAGTCACGCAAATGTTAGAATAAACAGTTCCATGAATATCATATAATCATTAATCAAACAATTTATAACGTTCCTTGGCCGCAACAAGATGATTAGTGGTAACCAGATATACCACACAGTGACAATTAGCTAGTTCTTATTTGCAGATATTGAGCTACAACCGCAAGAAAAGTGAGTGGCAACCGATCTGGTGGTCTTATGGTCACATATCCAAGAAATGACATCGTGTGGCGTGGATTTTGTGAAGGAAATCACGACTACACTTCTGTATTAGGTGACCTGAAGCATCAAACTGATCCGGCAAGACTCGGGGGCTGTCTAGAGTTATCTGTACAATATAAGACGTATATACTGTCTGAAGAATACTGGATAATCTTGATATATACTTCTGCCGTAATTCAGCGTACACCCGACATCTGGCGATCAGGTGGGAGCGATCTTCAGCTTCTTCACCACATAGAGGACAGGTAGGGTCAATCCGATATTGATTTAACTTCGCCCGGTTGCCTTGCAGTGTGTAGGTGCCTGTCAGGAATTTTGCCTTGACTGCAGCCTTCTCCACTTCTCTCAGATCATCGCACACTGAGGATCAAACATGATGCGCCTTCCCCATACATATAGCAGTAGAGTTCAGGAATTTTAGAGAAACCATTTCCTTAATTTCCGACCGCCACTTTGCAGTCCAGTGTGCCTCAGCGCCTCCTTCACCATGTTCTTCCATGTTGCCTTGGACAATGAGTTCTCCAGTAATACCCAAGCAGAAGGGAGATTGTACTTGAACAAGACCCTTTTCACCATCGAATACCAGCTGATTGCTCCAATTTTCTTTACCGCAATTTGATATCTAGCCAGTTGATGCTCTTTTGACTTGGGGCTCCTGCAGATGTTGCCATACAGAGAAAGAACCTTCTTATCAATCACCGCTTCCACAGGTTCAGCACCTAAAAGTGAGTATACTGCGACATCCACACACCTGTCGGGTAAGGACTGGATTTGCTTTAGCTTCCTGCGCTGTACCTTTTCAAGTTGCAGTATATCCATGTGACTTAGATAGCATGCCTCTAATCCATATGTCAGTCTGGGGCTTATGTATAGCTGCCATATCTTGTGAATCAGTGCAGGGTTAAGACTATGTTTACCATGCAGACCGGTGCCAAGGAGGGCATACATTGTTCGACATGCGTTGGCTATCAGAGGCGCAATAACAAGATTGCCGTCTGCCGTCCTGGTTACTCCTAGATGGACCAGCATATTGTTTGGCGGAACCTCCTTTTGCCCAAGCCAGAAGGTAGGAATATTGTCTCCTTTCTTGTTGAATATTATACTAGTGCATTTATTTGTATTATGTAGGAAGCGCTCCTAGGTTGTATATTTTGGCTAGTTTACGAGAAAATTTCATCATAAATTTTATAATATACCACATACTATAAGTCTTCGAATCTGAGCAGACTCTTGATGTCTATAGAATTTCAAGAAACCTGTCTATAACAAACACGAAACACAAGATTTCTTTCTCACATTGCAAAACCGCTGCCAACCTTTGGATATAGATGAATCATAGGGATAGTTGGCTTCCACACGTATCAAGCTTTCATTTGTTATGCATAAAATATATGCGTGGCACATTATAACACAAAGCATTAAAATCCATTTTTTCTCAAAACGCCCAAGGGTGCACCCGGTGGATTTGTGATGAGTACACCCCAGAGACACTAAAACAACAACAAAACATTGTACATACTCCAAAACAACCTTCTGCGAAGAATTTTCCAGAATAGTAATGCAAGTAGTATTGCCCCCAGCAAAATATAACGGAAAACTACTCACTTTCGTGAATACATTTGGATATTTAATAGCATATGACGAGGTGTTGACGAGTGAAGAATCTGTTATCTCCACACGTCGGCATAGCTTTTGTACTATGACTGGGATAGATGTAATGTATTTTTTAAATACAAGGTATTGCAGTTAGACAATTCTGTCGGTTGTTTGGCCATTTGGGTGTAGGTTATATAAATGGGGTTTCACTGTTCTTAATGGGTACTCGACCATATCTCTCAGTTGTGAAAATTCTCTTCCGAAATGATGGGAGGACGGATAGCTAGCTAAGATTTGCCCACTTGACGTTGTAACAATCAGGTCAATTTTGTGAATTCAGCTGTACGAAGAACCGATTTCCGCGATTCTGAGTGGTAAAAGAGCATACTTAGTTTGCTTCTAAGTTTAAATGTTAGGGTTGATTCCAAGCGGGGCTCGGTGTTTTGTAGGCTTTGCCAAATTTAGGGGCCCCCCAGCCCACCGGGGCGTCCCCTTGAAACGCTACTGTTAGCTGACGTCACAATCAAAATGACGTCTAGAAAATTAGAAAAAAGTCCGCCACGAGTGTATGCGTTGATGTAGTTGCTGAATTCTGTTGGATAGTTTGAAACCAATTGGACTGGGGACTGTTGCTACCATATGCAGCCATAGGCAGCCACAGTCCCTAGTCAAATCAGTTTCAAAATAGTCAACGACTTACCTGTATAGTTACCTGTGAATTTAGATACTGAGAATTCAGGTTTCAAAGTTTCAAATCGACTCCAACCCGCGTAAAAGTGGATTTCATTACCCATCCCACTGATCTCGGAGAAAAAATATGTTAACCAGAGACGGTTCTTTGCCAACGCAGCCGTTTTATGCAATCGACTTGCAGTTACCATAGAAATCTAATCAAGTAAAAATGCTTAGTTCTGGTCTTGAAGCTAGTAGACTATAATATGTACGTCTGTGCGTCTATCTCTCAACGTGTCTATGTCCCTGACAGCAGCACCTACGTCGCCACTGTTTGTGAAACGCGCACTTGTTAGTTGCGACTCACAGCTAGTAGCCTGTATACCCTAATTCCTCACATCATTTGTTATGGCAGTCAGTCTATCTGTCAATTTCTAACATTAGATGGTTGCATTTGCTTAAACCTACGAAAGTTGTACGCTCCAAATAAAACAAATCGGTTGTGATGTAGGCTAGCCTATAAATCGGTAATAAAATGTTTACAAATATTCTGTCCTAGAGAGCATATTCCTGGAGCCGCATACTTTGATGTATTTGATGGAGCCGCGCTGACTCCGGTTTATCCAAGAAACATCACTACAGTGGAGGGCTTTCAAAAGAATGCGCGCGCAGTGGGCGTGAATGGTAACAGTCATGTGATTGTATATAGCACGACTGATAATTTTGGTTTTTTCATGTCCGGAAGAGCCTGGTGGATGTTTAAGGTACGATTGTCAATGGCAATAGATCAAACAATATGGTAATTCTCTACCATTCAGTAAAATTAGTTTCAAAGTATTAAAATTCGTATTTGTATGCTAACTAGTGCACATTCTCAGCGCATAGTACCAAGATATAGCTTGAGATCATTCGTGTCTCGTGAAATCTCCGTCTATCGATACGAGGTGGAACTCACAAAGCATCGCCTGTATCTTTAGATTGGACTTGGTATGCGTCTGGTCTGTCGCCAGAAAGTACATTCAAGGGATGGAATTACTGTAACTTTCGTGGCTAACTATCGCTCATAAACACGAGAGTTATCTCCCTTACACCGTGATTCCAATGATAATGTATTCGAATAGCCGAATTTAAGATTTGCGTTTTCAATATATGATATATTGACCTGTTAATCACATTTATATCTGGCTAAAATATGTCATATCCTATTTGCATAGTCAATATTGGTTCGACGGTTGTCACGCTCTATCAACCATAGGTCTCGTATATACTCAAAAGTGCCATTTCAGAGTTCAGTGTTTTCTCCTCGGATGTAGTCTCCAAAATAATATGTTTTTGTTACGTAGTCGAATAAAGTGTCAGATTAATATAGCCAATACAATTTTATTTCTGATAAAAATATGTAAATTTGCGTCTGTTCAATTTCTCTTCAAATTACCAAAAGATAATATTTTGACTTTTGAATGCTATATATGCAGCTGATCGTCTGTGTCAGCCAGTATCTATAAATGAATACCCGGTCACTCCAAATTGCGATTTACTGAACTCGCGTCATCGCCTGTCGCGACAACTAGCCCCCATAGTGAGGGTATGAGCATGAGACATCTACCCAGTATATACGTGACACTTGTTGCCCGGATGTAGGCCATCGGGATCAAATCCTACCTCTACCGGGTGACAAACAAGAGGCCGGTCTTGGCCAGCTTCGTCGTAAAAGGTTTAAAACTATCATTTTCAGTGTATTTCTTATAATACTTATGTATGAGAAGGAATTATATGTCTATTACAGGATAACCGGGAGAGGAAATTATTTTGGTACAATGTACATGTAGCCTATATATTAAGACGTCAGATTAAGAGACATCAAACCAAGGATTTTATATCATGCTATAGGCCTACAACATGCAGTTCCAGTTGCTTGGTTGGTTGCATATCTGTGCTTAGTATGAATGTAATGTAGGCTATTGGTATGTATAAATGTGTAGGCCGACAAGTAGTAGTGTCGGGGTCAAAAAGATACCACCTCCCTCAACTGGATTTCCATTTAGACAAATGAGCCCCCACCTCCCTCAACTGGATTTCCATTTAGACAAATGAGCCCCACCACCCTCTCAATCCCTGGGGCATAGGGTGCGGGGGCCACCACGGATCGCTGAACGGTTGCCAGGGAGGTAGGATCATCCTGACACTACTACTACCAGAGGCTGAACGCCTATTTAGAGCCAGGCATCCACAGGGATATACACCACCCACAGGTACTGATCGCCAGCACCACACATAATAGGCATGAACGCCCAGACAGGGTATATACACCACCGACAGGTACTGATCGCCACACATAATAGGGTCTGACGCCCATTTAGAGACAGGCATCCACAGGGATATACACCACCCACAGGTATTGATCGCCAGCACCACACATAATAGGTCTGAACGCTGATCGCCACACATAATAGGGTCTGAACGCCCATTTAGAGACAGGCATCCACAGGGATATACACCACCCACAGGTACTATTCGCCAGCACCACATATAATAGGTCTGAACGCCCAGACAGAGGATATACACCACCCACAGGTACTGATCGCCACACATAATAGCATATGAACGCCCATTTAGAGGCAGGCATCCACAGGGATATACACCACCCACAGGTACTGATCGCCAACCATAATAGCATCTGAACGCCCATTTAGAAACAGGCATCCACAGGGATATACACCATGTGTACTGGTGCACAGATTCGCGCTATTGCAAAGCAATTCGGCCTTAGAGGCTACTCTAAGGCCAAGAAAGCTGACCTGCTCCATATGATCGACCAGGTCCGTGCCGAGGAGTGGCAGAAGCGACTCTCCCGAGCAATGAATACGGGAAGGTTTCGAGTGCCTACCGAGGGTCCTTGGAATCCCCACAAGAACAGTGGATACGTGAGTTTAGTCAGTTGGACGAGGAGGTGACTGCTAGCGTGTGAGCCAAGGCTGTAGCGAGGCGGATGGAGGCCCATTCACTGGAGCCCTTAACTCTCCAACACAGGGGCCCCCCGCACCCTATGCAGGCATCCACAGGGATATACACAATGAGTACTGTTGCACAGCTTCGCGCTATTGCAAAGTAATTCAGCCTTAGAGTCGACTCTAAGGCCAAGAAAGCCGACCTGCTCCAGATGATCGGACAGGTCCGTGCTGAGGAATAGCAGAAGCGACTCTCCCGAGCAATGAATATGGGAAGGCTTCCAGTGCTTACCAAATAGGCTCCTTGGAATCCCCACAAGAAAGCGCAGCGGACACGTGAGCATCGTCAGTTGGCCGAGGAGGTGACTGCTAGCTTGCGAGCCAAGACTGTAGCGAGGCGGATGGAGGCCCATCCACTGGAGCGCTTAACTCTCAAATGCAGGATCATTAAGCAATGCCGAGGTCTGAGCATAAGGGGGCCGAGGTCTGAACCCTTAGCCCGGAGCATGAGGCGAGAAGGCGAACACATTCTCGACCAGCGTCTCGGCGAAAGGGAGACAGAGGATAGAGAATGCCGGTCAGTATGCTGGACATTCTTCAGAGGTCTAGAAGGCGATCTCACAGGCCAGATCATGCAAAAGATCCAACAGACTGTCGAGAATGCCTTCTACCTCTGCTACACCCATACTTATCGCATCCGTCACATCGAAGACGGTAGGGTGATGCCCTTCCACAAGAATGCACCAGGGAGCCCATGGCTGAACACGATAGGAACAGCTCAGGACTGGGTGGCAGCAAGAGAGCAAGCCCGCCTCGACACAGACAATATCGTTCGACCCAACAGCAAGTGGACTTTCGTTTGATCAATAAACGTTGAGGCCAGGGCTGTCATCGACCGCCAACCTCTGCTTGGAACAGGCCCCCTCCCAGACTGGCTATGACAGAAGAAGAATATGACTGCCCGCGACACCTACAGGGACAACATGTGTCTCTGGAGACGTCTAGCAGTCCACCGAGGACCGAGACCTGATAGAAATAGAGCTCCTGCATGAGAGCTTTCCACACAGTTTTATGGCAGGACAGTACCTGAAGTCCACAAGACCTCACTGGATCAACTGGACAAGGTAGAGTTCTTCGCCAAGATCGGGATTCGCATGTATGAACCAACCGAAGAGGGCACCTGGCACATGATCAGGCAAGCGGCTCACTACCGTGACACCATGACCATCGGAGTGTGGGACCACCACGCCTTCTACATCAAGAACATATCCAAGCTGGTACATACACTAGTCTGCAGTCACTGTCAGCAGAGGTTTACAAATGCATGCCATCTTCAACGTCATGCTTATCTCTGTACAGGCGGCAAAACAAACGTGTGTTCTGGCAAGAAGGTTGCAGCGCCACAGTCTGTGTATGAGAAAGCCTTCTATCCTCCCCAACCATCCAGTTCAGCAGCTACTTGTTGGATCAAGTATGAGTCAAGAAACAGAGGCGTACACATACACCATGTAGGGTGTGGGCACGGTGGCGAGCGTTGGATCGAGGGCGCTCCCATAGACGGTTATGATCCGACCACCAACACCGTTTACCAGTTCCATTGCTGTCACTGGCACAGGTGTCCACAACACCAGCGAGGTGAGGACGCCGAACAAAGATACTGCAAGACAGTCCTGAGAGAGGAGAAGCTGAGAGCCTCTGGATACACGCTTGTGGTACAGTGGGAGTGCTGTATAAAATGCTGGCCAAGCATCCCTAAACGAGTTCGGACTGTCCCATACCCACACATAGTTTACGACTTCGAAGCACTCCTAGATGGTATCAAGACTCACCCTACGGAGACTCTCACGATCGAGAGTACTCATATACCTATCTCTGTGTCAGTTGGCTGCTCCTTAGAGGGCACCACGAGTGAGCCCACTCACCTCTGCAATCCTGACCCCAAAGAAATGATCAGAGAGTTCATGCTGGAGATACAATGGCGAGCATGTCTAATCCAGACAAGGGTTAGGGCACAGTACATACCGACATACCTGGACAAGCTCCCAAAGCAACAGCAGCGACTGATCAACGAGTGGTGTGACCAAGTACATGTACTGGGGTTCAACTCTGGGTGGTATGACCTGAACCTCATCAAGAAGTACTTTGTCGATGAGCTGACTGACAGTACAGGTACAGTGAAAGTCGCCAAGAAGGCTAGTCAGACCATGTTCCTCATCACACCTGAGCTACGTTTTCTCGATGTGCCGAACTACCTTGGCCCAGGAGTATCACGCGAGGTATGGGTCAAAGCTTACGGGTGTACACAGCAGAAGAGCTGGCTCCCATATGAATGGTTTGACACACATGAGAAGCTCAACTATCGAGGGCTTCCTGACTACTCAGCATGGACATCTAAGCTCAAGGGTGGCTACCTCTTGACGCGAACCGAGTTGGAACAGTGTAACCAGACATTCAGTGAGCATGGAATGCGGACATTTGCCGACTGGCTGCCATAATACAACAACCTTGACGTCAGTCCATTCATAGAAGCCCTAGAGTGGATACGGGAGTTCTACACAGAACGAGAAATAGACATCCTCAAAGATGCGCTGTCTCCCCCAGGTGTGTCACAGCAGTACCTCCTACGTGGAACCACTCAGCATATGCCGGATGTTAGCCTCTATTCACCGGACAAGGAACCCTACGAGTGCTGTTGTTGGCGGTCCCAGCATCATGTTCACCAGATACCACGAGGCCGGCGTGACTCGAATCCGCCAGAGTGAGCGTGTCTGCCAACGTCTACTCGGCTACGACGCAAATACTCTGTACCTGTCAACGATGGCCAAAGAGATGCCATGTGGTAAGGAGAAAGTGCGCCATTGGTCCGGGGCCAGTGGGGTATCTAGCTTTAAGGAGGCTCAACTAGCAGACAGCTGGTTTGGGCTTGCTGAGGTGGATATAGAGGTCCCCAAGGCTCTGTGGGCAAAGTTCGAGGAAATGCCTCCTCTTTTTTATAACCGCGAGATCCCGGTAGAGGCAATCTCGTCTGAGATGCTGGCATATCTAGGATGAACAGGGAGGGAGCGGCCCACCACCCAGAAGCTGGTCGGTGCCCTCTCTGGCAAGAAGCAACTGATGTATGCCCTGACCCACAAGTGGTATATAACCAATGGCCTGGAGATCACTGCTGTATACCGCACCATAGACTATGAGGCCAAGCGCCCATTCGAGCGGTTTGTGGAGAATGTTATGGAGGCCCGCCGCTCGGGAGATGTAGATAAGAGCAAAGCGCTCTTGGCAGATATCTTCAAACTCCTCGGCAACATTGCCTACGGGAAGCTCATCGAGGCTCTAGAACGTCATAGCAACACCGGCTTCACGAAGGATGAACACGTGGTAGAGAAGGCCCTGCGTAGTGCATGGTTCGAAGATCTCGAGGAGATCAGTGAGTCATACGAGCTCCAGAGTCGCAAGCCGAGAATCACAATTCGAAGGCCCTACCATGTGGGGATAGGCGTTTATGGGCTTGCGAAGCTGCGAATGCTGGAGTTCTACTACGACTTCCTCGATCGCTACGTAGCTCGTGACAGATTTGAGTACCTGCAGATGGACACTGACTCCGCGTATATCACTATAGTAGGCTCCAACCTCGACGACGTCATTTACCCTTAGATCCGAGCAGAGTACCAGGCTCATAAACGGGACTGGCTAGCTTGGGACAAATGGTCTGGACGGACTCCGGGACTGTTCAGGCTCGAGTTCGAAGGCTCTCTGCTCCAAATGCTACTACGTGGAGCACGCCAGTGCGAGTAGAATGAGGTCTCTTGGCAGAGGTTCTACAGCGCCCTACATGGCGGGGTGGACAGAGCTAAAAACCAAGGCCTATGCATGCGCAACCAGGGTATGGTGACGTGTGCGCAGGAAAAACTTGGACGCTCTGCTTACTATGATAAGCGCCATGTGCTGCCAGATGGGGTCCATACGGAGCCCATCGTGTATCAATTTAGCACCCTAGGGGGTGGTAGCTGTGTGTTTTCAGGGACTAGCTGAAGCTATTCTACGACAAATGGTCGCCTAGGCACTCCGGGCTTGCATGCCAGATAGTACAGTGTAGGCCGTCCCTATGCCTCCACATACTTGTCAAGTCTGTGAACATCTATTGACCAGTTAGGATCTGTTGCACGCCATCGACCACCTTCCAGCTCACCAGGCTCATACAGGTACCGAACCAGAGCATCAGGTGGTAGGCACTCCTCTCCCTTGTTCGCTCCTCTAGAGCTGTGACTGGCAACAGCAGAGTGTCTGATAGCCTCTACCAGCTTCTTCCCGATTAGTCTAGTAACCTCAGCATTGGATCTCTCCACCACAGCAGGGAGCCCTCTCACCCATACTGTAGAATGTTCACTCGGCGCGGCCATTTCCTGGGCATATTGGTATGGAACAGTCTCTCTGCCAGTGTCCGATTCCACCACTCAACCATAGACTGGGCACAGTGATGCCCTACCTCGCCTCGCCTAACTGCACACCGTGTTTCTGCATGAGGGCTGCAGTCTCCCCTCTGAACTCCTTACCCTCATCCACCTGCAACAATTCTGGCCACTTGAGGGGATTTTCTGAAGCCTCGTAGACACCCTGGAATGCCTGGGCCACCTGGCCAGCTGACTTGTCTGTGAGCGGTACTGCCGCCTTGTACCTGCCGGCGACATCGACGATGGTGAGGGCATACTTGTAGGTCTTACGACCAACCGAGTCATGTGGAAGGAATAGAACATCTGCCTGGTGAACTCTGTTCAGGACAGTTTTCTCGAAATGGGCATGCCTGATGTGCCATGGACGAGGTCTGTATATCTGCCACATCGCCTGGCAGCTGAGCCACTGGCTAACTGTCTCCAATGTGAGGTTGTGGCCCTTGCGACGTGCAGCCTTGAGTAGTTGAGGGGGCTCACAGTAATATCCACCAGGCTGATAGTAGAGTTCCTCAAGAAAGACGGTTGATATACTCCCAGATTTCATCACTGACGTCCACTCCCGTCCTGTCACACACGGCCTGGGTGAACTCTAAACAGACGAACAGACGACCGTCATTCATTCGACCATCACTGAAGACCTCCTCAAACACCTCCGTACACTGGTTCACATGCTAATCACTTTAGCCTCCTCCCAGGTGAGCGTTGTCAAGGTAGATGCAATCCCCTATGGGTGGTCCCATCATGCTGATGCGACTCTGGCAGAGACTACGTGTTTGTCTGAGCCTACACACAATAGAGAGAGAGGCCGGCCCTGTGGTTGATGGCGATCAGTGGTGTATATCACTGTGGAGGCTTGCCTCTAAATGGGCATTCAGCCACTGGTAGTAGTAGTGTCGGGATGATCCTACCTCCCTGGCAGCCGTTCGGCAATCCGTGGTGGCCCTCGCAACCTATGCCCCAGGGATTGAGAGGGCAGTGGGGCTCATTTGTCTAAATTGAAATCCAGTTGAGGAAGGTGGGGGCTCATTTGTCTAAATGGAAATCCAGTTGAGGGAGGTGGTATCCTTTTGACCCCGACACTACTACTCGACATAAACGTGCATAGTAAAACACTACTTAAGAGGAGAATGGTAAAGATGCCGTAAACGCCACATAAGCCTACAAGACGTTCAGTGTGCGCATGTCCGGTGTTTGAGAGCATGCGTGCGTGCATATGTACACATGTGGTAGATTTTATTGGCTGCTTATACCTAGAGGTAATCTTTCATTTCAAAATGTTGCTTATGTTTTACATTCCGCAGTACTATGGTCATGCCAATGTGTCTATATTGGATGGTGGATTGTCCAAGTGGGAGGCTTGTGGATATACCAAATCAGCGGACATTACCACAAGAAAGGTAACTATTCCATGGACACTTCATGGGAAATAATCAAATAATGTCCATCTTTATTTCATCCCAACTTGAGTGATGCACGGTTTCCGAGTTCTGGCGACCGGCAATATTGCAATTATTCAATATCAACTATGCTTTTTCTACCACGGGCGTGCGGGCGGCAGAGTGGTTTCCGGATGATAACTCTGTTACCGTTTGTAGGATCACATTGAAACTTCATAGGGTGGTTGGTCTAGGTCTTGGGAAGAAACCCATCGAAATCGACGATGATCCGAAATCCAATATGGCCGCCAGCCACCATCTTGAAAATTGGTTTCCGGATGATAACTCTGTTCCCCTTTATCGGATCGTTTTAAAACTTCATAGGGTGGTTGGACTAGGTCTGGAGAAGAAACCTATCGAAATTGACGATGATCCAAACTCCAAGATGGCCGCCAGCCACGGGCTGCCATCTTGAAAGTTGGTTTCTGGATGATATCTCCGTTACCATTTATCGGATCACTTCATAGGGTGGTTGGAATATGTCTGTTGAAGAAACTTATCAAAATTTACGATAATCCAAAATCCAATATGGCCGCCAGTCAGTGGTGGCCATCTTGAAAATTGGGTTCCTGACGATACCTCCTAGACCATTTAACAGATCGCTTTAACACTTCATAAGGATGACTGGTCTGGGTTTGAGGAAGAAATAAATATTTTCTGATGGCTTTCATTCATTGGTTTGTCATCATGGCGGGGGTATTATGCGCCGTTTGCGGAGGTCTTGTTCTTTTAGGCATCTCTCAACCAGATGCTAGTGTGTCGAGGATGGGATGGGAGCGAGAGAGAAGGCACGGGTGGGGTGGGGTGGGGGTTGACGGTCTTTTGGCCTACGTTTTTAGGTTTTCCTGGGATGCGTGTGCAGTCAATGTTTGCGCCGGAAATAATTCACTGGACAGTCAGCACGTAGCTATCTGTCCGTTTAGTCAGTCGATATATCTAAAGTTAGTTGATTGTGGAAGGTGTTTAGCACTGAAAACTAACTATTCCCTAAAGATCTGCTTAAGGTGGACTGGGAGAAAGATCCTACTTTGGTGTCCTATAAGATGGCTGGGGAAAGAGAAGTTGCCGCCTAGTTGATCCGATATTCTCAGCAGACGTCCAGAGATTGGCCTTCTGTGTGTGCCTAGCACTAACACTTTAGAAGGGATCCCGCACGAGGCAGTGTTTTTAGCTATCTAAAATGTTTTGTGGGTTAAGGCCACAGGCAGCTGCAAAAGGATGCCGCCATTTAGGTTATGCGAGAACTGCTTCCATCGCAGGGTTAGACGAATCTTTGGCTCAGAACCTGGCCTGACTTGGGAGACATCAAAAAGAGCTTGACGCGGTCTAAGGGAGTGGTCCTCCTGATTTGCAGACATGCAAACAGGCCCGTGTAATTAAAGAGGAAAGAGTTTAGTGTAACCTCCGCCGAGTCTGGGTGCTATGAAAACGCCACAAACTTGGAAAAGATGCCGGCGATGCGGCTGTTATCTGGTTCTGTCGCAAGAACCTGTATTAACCTCATTTAATTAAAGCTGAGTTTATCCTGACCACTGGCCAAGCAGTCTAAAAAGAATGGTTCCCTAAGCAACTAGGAGGATCTACGCGACAATGTTTAACTATTCAAACTAAGGGGACACACTTGGTGCGTCTTAGTAAGGGGTGCAAAGTTTTAGTGGCGGAATTTTCCCTTAGAAAGTATATTTGAGGGTCGCTAGACCCGTCGGGGCGATCAAAAGGATGGCGGAGGTTAATCGAAGCCAAGAAAGAAAGCGTCTGTGGGGAGCAATATGGCGACATCTAAACCGTTTGCTACGGAGCGGTAAATTCGACGACAAGATTTTCGAGTGGGTCTGAGGTGAGCTGAGAGGTGCGGCATACCGAGGGACTTAGCTTTCCTAGTCCTAACCTTATTTCCTACTTGAAAGTGGCTCTTGGCCTAGGCCGAAGTAGCACAGATTGGAGTAAAAGTTAAGAATTTATATGGCAGAGGTCATAGGTCTCCGCTTCCACCCCACCCCAGACCCACCCACCCGCCCACCCCACTCCATACACATACGGACACACCTAAATGTGTAAAAATCAAGTCATCTGAAAAGACTAGTTTACGAGAAAATTTCATCATAAATTTTATATTTCCATGTGATGGAAAAGAGAACATGCTTAGCGACTAATGGAATTGCTCTTTGCTGGTGCGCATGCACTGAGTGCAGAAATCTTGACAGCTAACCTGGAAGGTGGTAGAAAGTCCGCTGGCTATTGTTTACTATTATGGGGTGGTCCAAGTGCGATGCGCGGGGCCTACTGAAAAAGAAAATGAAGTAGCCTTTTTGGCGCCGAATTCGCGCTGAGCGCGGAGAGCGTCACCTGCTTAGAAAAGTGGTGAAAATGGTGAGCATCATTATTTGCAACTGTACTTGGTAATGGTGACGTCGTTACAATGATAACAGTTTGTCTTCGGGTGAAAGTTTGGTGGTTCCTCGCGTAAGACGCGGTCACAAAGAGGTGGCGTGGGAAAAGTTAGTCTATCTCATGTTTTTGACTACATCAAAGCGACACATGGCGGATTGATAGAATTAGAATCAGCAGTCCAGGAAAGAGTTCTTTTGTCATGGTAGAAATGTCCTTTAGCACGAAAACAACAGGTGGTAGGAGCCAAACTCGGTTGGTACCAATCTGAGGCAGCCAAGTTTCTTAGTAGCAGACGAAGGGCAGAACTGGAGCTTCTAGGTGATGTTTCAGCACAGGGGGAATCAACAGTTCTGCCTGTGTGCAGTCGAATCAACTTCTCTTCAGAGTCAGAAGACAGAAGTCAGAGGAGTTTCGATCTGCGAAGTTTTCTGAGTGGGGCGAGTGAAGCGGGAGTTTCTGAAGGCGGACGAATTTAGGTTGTTAATTTCGCCACTTTACAAAGCGGCCTTTCAAAAATATGGTGCTCTGCGGCCTTTGTCGATGTCGACCTGCTCTAAGCGGTTAAAGGCCCGATGGTTCCATAGTGCAATTATTCTATCATTTCTGAACCGGAGAGCGGAACGTATACCGTCGAGCAACCTTTATGCGGCTCCTTTGGAGACGCAGAGCGAGTTGCTATTATACTCTCAGCCCTGCATCTCATTATCTTTCGACGAATAGCTGGCGAGATAAGCAGCCAATAGGTGGTCGTTCTCGTAGCCACGCCTGTCTCTGCAGCAGGAGTCAGCGAGTTCAATGGCGAGATTGCATTCTGCGTTATTTTTCACCAAGCACGTTCAGGGATCCGAAGTTTTATGCGTTGCTTTCTCTTTATCTTGACATGAAATTACAACCATCAGGAAGCTCATGCTTTCCGATGATACCAAATATCTCCAGAAACCTTTGTGCGCATGGCCATTACGAGGAAGAATTCGTGCAAAGATCATGTATAAAGAACTAAGTGTCCACTCAGTCATCGGCATCGCGCAAATGCGGCCGTGTCCCATTCTATGAAAGAAACCTGTCTATTACGGGGATACTCCAAGTGGCCGGTGCATGCGCAGAGGGGGCAAATCGTGTCATTATACGGTCACCATTGTTCCCGACTTTGGATACATTGACCCTCGGTACTGCTGATTAACGGGCCTAATGAGTCATAAACAGTGTTAGCGGGCGTGGACTAATTCAAAATATTGACTATGACGTCATATAGATCTCTCGATCAATCAACGCAGCCACTTATACAGTCGCCACTGCTCGAGCTGTAGGCTATAATTATTGACAGGTGTAACGAGGTGTGAAATGCTATGGAGGGGTGTGTCCAAACCAGGGTTCCGTAACCCCTCGAGGCCTATCAGAGCATCCGCTTATACAGTCGCCATTGTTAGAGCCTGATGTGTCAATCGAGATCACGTGACCACTCGCTGCCTATCAGCGCAGCCACTTATATAGTCGTCAATGGTTAGCCTGTAGAGCTATTAACATGGATAACCATCCGTGAAAGTGTTAGGGGCCTGGCCTAATTCAAATATTGATCACGTCATAACTCACAGCCAATCGGGGCAGTCGCTTTTACGGCCACCAATGTTTTCTCTGTGGAATTAATGAACCGTGCAAACGCGTAGGGGTTTGGGTGTCTAGAGAGTCATAACGTATTCAGCAAGGCATGTGTTCTACTACTACTACTACTACTACTACTACTACTACTACTACTACTACTACTACTACTACTACTACTACTACTACTACTAGTGAAGTGGAAATGGGGCCGTATACCTTAAAAGGTTTAACATTTTAACAGCGTTTCCTGACCTAGAGCAAGCCAATATAGCAATGACAACAACAACAACAACAACAACAACAACAACAACAACAACTACAACAACAACAACAACAACATAAATAATAATAACAACAACAACAACAACAACAAGAACAACAAGCTTTCGAATCACAGTGATCGAGCAAGTTGTTCATACAAAGTTAATTGTTAGGCGGCCAACTTGGCTATTCTTAGAAAGACCTTTAAAGATCTTCTTCAAACTGATTGACCGATTGACATGAAACTCAAGAAAATTCATTTAGAGTAAGAGATGGCCCAAGTTTTTTACAAGAGACCCTGATTAGTGCTCATCTTGGATGGCTAAGGGTCATGCGAGTTTATTCAGAGGAAGTTGGTTAATAGGAATTTGATACGTTTCGATTTGATTGGTCGATCGGGACACAGCCAGTGAGGTGCTCAGGATATTCGCAGTTCGAACTTAGATGTACGTATTTTGTACAGAAATTTTTGTATTTTCAGCCAAATGTTTATATCTTTCATAATTCTGCCTCAAATATCGATGCTGCCCGTGAACAATACATGCCCTTGGGCCCTCTTATTATTTATGCTTCGTGTTGCAGGAAGGAGACTTTGTGGCGAATGTAACTGCATGCTGGCGTAAGACATATGAAGAAATGCAGGATAATTTGAATCTCTCCACTAAAACGTGGCAAGTTTGCGACTCACGTCCTACCAGTGCATATGCAGGTGGTGAGTGTGTTAGGATCGCTTTGTCACACTTAGACATACATGCGCTTGAATCCGACAGACGAGATATAGGAACGTTGCTACCATTTAAGAAATATCACGATGAATATTACGAAGCTAATTTCAAATATTTCAAAGTATTTAAAGCCTTCTATGTTTTACAATTGAGACATCGTTATTTCTGGGTAAAAAATTCTACAAATCACTGCTGTACACAAATTTCAATTGACTACTAAGTACTGCTGCATATATAGGTTTCACTTTTGAATTGAGTGCTCAATGGTTAAATTAATACTATGATTTCAGAGACTGGCGGGCATATACCTGGGTCCAGAAACATTCCATTTAGCAATCTCACGAATAAAGATACAGGGACATTAAAAAGCCGCGAAGAACTTCTACAAGGTATATGTATATAATTTTTGGTTATGTAATGGGAGTAATATCTCCGATCTGAGGTGTTCGGGTAGTTCTAATCTCCTTGATGCACCAGGCTAATCTTCCTACCGCTAGACCTCCTAATACACAAATCCCACCTCTCCTGGCACCACCACATGTAATATGTATGGCTGCTTATACACACTCTCACGTCATACTGCAAGTGCTCTAAGACCACATACCGTTTTACAATACTTCTCATCTTGCTAGAAATTCCTCTAATGGATCTCTCCAAGTTTATCCATCCATCATATGACGACATACGACATCATAATCAACTACGTGACGTGTAGGATGACATCATAATCATCACGTCATGAATGACTCGATATAGTCCGTCTTGAACGCTTTTAAAATAGTTCGATACCTTGTACGAATTGTGTCTTTATCATTTAATAAACATTCAGCAACAGCACCCAGTCAAATTAGTTTCAAAATATTTAACAGCTTCCCTGTATAGTTTTCTGGAAATTGATAGTCAGGGAGTTCAGAGATTGATTATTCCCAACACGGACGGGGTGTGGGTAGAGCTTAGCTAGAGATGGGCGGGGCATAGCGAAAACTGGAAAGATCCATTATTCTCATACCTCCATTCCTTTCATCGCACTCCTTTATTGGTCTTCTTCCTACCATCCTCATCTCATCATAGGATTTGCTTTCTGACACCTCCGCATCGCACTGCTATCATTCCCAATCATTGTCCACGCGGCAGCTCGATAATGGCCATGCCACGGTCGTCCTGAAACTGCTCATCAGAGCGTGGAGATTCATTCAAACATTAAATCACTCCTTGAATGGCCATATAAACACATTCCACCAATATACTGTATCGACGTATCACAGGTCCTCTCAATCCCTGTCTTATTTACTCCTGCCTCTCCTTCAACTCTGCTGCTACCACAATCATCATCATCATCATCATCGTCATCATCATCATCCGCATCCGTATTTTACACACTCCACGCCACCGCGTTATCAGCCACCCGGTATTATATAGGTCCCTATCCTTTTCCTCTTCATCTTTCCCATGACATTCTGACCTCACGTCCCATCCCAATCCTCCTGCTTCTCCATCTCTGCCCCCACCCCCTTCATCCGGCTGTTGTCTTCATTATCCACATCCGTGTCATGTTTTCCACCAGATGTGCGAGTGGCTTATAATCAACCGGAGACTGGCACTTCACTGTATAACTAGCCCGGCTTGTGTCTCCTTTTTTTATGACTTCATTGCTTTGTCTTGAGAATACGCTGTTAAAGTCACTAATGACTGCAGAAGTAACCACCAATAATGTCTAAAGCGGACTCGATTCTCGCACATTATAGCGAGTTCATAAATCACGATACCCACGATACCCATGGGCCCATTACGATTGCTAACCCAGTTCCTCGTGCGTGTAGCTGAAGGATTGTTTACTTTTGAAACAATCTGATTTGCCTATGAAATAGTTTTCGAAGTGATCAGCAATTTTCGTATTTAGTTCTAATTTATTATAAATTATGTTTTTCTAAGGCGTTCAACATGGACAGCGCTAATATTACTGGCCGAGCACAAAATGGTTTTGATAGTATATGGATTTATTCTGACTGTGTGACTAAATTATCGTGCCGCTGCGTCTACGGGATAGACTCGAGCGTTTCCTGAGTATGGAGAGACTGTTCGCTGGCTTGCACCAACTTTGTATACGAGGTGTTGGGCTTTGACGCACGCCAGTATCGAATTCGTGGCTCTGTGATGAGATTTTGCACCACTTTGTGACAGCACAGTAATGATCCTGATGTACTGGTATCACTTAAGCTGCATACTAATGATTTGGGGAGATGAAAGCACGAACTAGGATATAGATAATTAATGCAAATAAGAAACGTTCCATAGAAAAGCTATGGCCCATATGTAGTCCTCAAAAAGAGTGCCTCTTAAAAACATGGGCAGTAATCCAATCTTAATACAACGCGCTTCTAGCCAAAAATAACAGTTGTACCAACGGTTCCTTAGACACACGGTGTTTTTGACAATCTGTCTTAATAAGCTACCTTATTTTATCCCTAAAATCCAGTGGTCTTTATAAGTACATTTTATTTTTAAATTTAATTTTTTTATACAAATTCTGTTTTAGTGTTTGCTGCAGCGGGAGTTGATTTAGACATGCCTCTCGTGACGTACTGTTTTAGCGGCATGTCATCCTGTTCTCTAGCCATGGCCGCATTGTACTGCGGCGGCAAACATGTCGCTGTATTTAACGTAAGCAATTAGCTTCTACATTATATTATTCTCTAAATTATTCTCGCATCTCCTGACAAAATCCTCTTCATATTCAAAGCAACGATTTGGTACAGCATCGCAATCACACACTTAACCAGTGGTGTAGCCAAGGGGGTTGGGGTGGGGTGGGGGGGGGGTGTGGGGGTGGCAGTCGCCATCCCAATGGTCACCCGGACCGTTCTTGTGAAAACTCTAAATATGCAATTAAATTTTTAGGGGTGGGGTGGGGTGGGGGGGGGTGTAGATGCACATGTTTGTATGACATCCTCAATCAGTCACACGTTCACAGACACTGACGGAGAGGTGCTTTGTTTATGCTATGTGGCTGCCCTGAGTGACCGAACTTGACTTTTTCAGAGGAAGTTGGGGAAAATAGGCTAATTTCACAGCCCACTAAGGGCTCATAGTCAACATTCAAAATGCAGGTAGATGTCTTCTGAGAACAGCTAGATTTCAAAATTTTCTGGGGGAGGACGCCCAAACCACCCTCTGGTGGTCTTACCCCCCCCCCCCCGCCCCCAATTCGGAACATGGCCTACGCCGCTGCGCTTAACCCATTGCACTCTTAATTAAATTGAGAGGTTAACCAATGGGTGTATCGTCAAACGATTTGCCCGTCATGGATCCAGGTCTGCTATCTAAGGCCAGTGAAACACAGTTGATAATGAGATCTAAACAATGCTGAGCGATGGTCCGTGACCGGAAAAGTTACGCCGTTATAGAACAAGGTTGATTCATACTCCACGCGAAACTGGTATACGCGCGTAAAACTTGGTAACGTTTCCTACGCCAGGCTCGCTGTTCGACACGCTTCATGACCGCTCTTCAGGGGGTTGTGTCAAGCGATGGCGATTTCAACACGCGCGTATATAGTCCAGGAGCTAAAGCTAGGTCAGAATCGTGACGTAGCACACCCAGTATTCGGAAGGTCTGACACTTGCTGTGGCTTGGGGGACATGTCCCACACATTTTAAGCCCTGTTGTACAAACAAATTGTGGTAGCACTAATTAGTTATCCTGATTTCTTTGCATAGGGGGTCTAGGCTTTGGCTGTATCCACAGTGCACAACGATATAAGCATGATCGTGTCATAACTCAAAGTAATATCGTATTAGATTCACCATATATGATATTTAGACGGATATCGACCTAACATATATCCAACATACATTTTGCATGCATATACCAAAGGCGAGGGTGAAATGTGAAGGTTATATTTTATGTATGTATACTAACTCCATCATAGAATCTGTATATCCAGCTGTACCACTGTTGACAAAGCACCCAGGTAATGGTGGTTGGAATGAGACAGATGGATGTCGTGGTAATCGGTGCGGAAAAACAAATTAAAATGAATACTACACCTCACATCGCTCTCATTGTCATTGTCTACATATAATTCAAATTATGTCTGTAACACTTGTTCCGGGGTAATTTTGTAATTTGACATCACAAGTAAACCGAAAGTTTAATTCACTCATTTTCTCAAATACAAATCTTTTTTTGAAAAGCAAATAAGAATGCAAGTGGCATTTTATGAATTTGTATTCATGAGAAAGGTTGTTAATACATGCCTTGATTAATAAAGCCTAGTATTGATTTAATATATATGCACACACACTAATTACATTTGCAAAATAATTACAAGCGCTATATAACTAGCAATTAAGCAAATATGGACAGTGATAGTTGTGACGAGGAAGTAGCGTTTCACCTTCTCCCAGCAAAGCGTATCAAAACGACACAATGGACTCGCTGTATTATTTGTCAAGCACATAGTAGCGAAACTGTTAGCAATGCCACTGAAGTCGGCATCTCAAAGTTCATAGAGGCTTTCCAACACCGGGAGGATGACGTTTATGAAAGACTTAACTCAAATATTGATCAATTAAAACAACTGGATATCGTGTGGCATAGAAACTGTTATGCTAAATACACAAGCAAGCACAATATTAACTTTGCGAAAAGACGATCCATGACACCACCAACTCCTATGCCTCTTGATAAACAAAGTCCAGAAGAATCGACAAGTTTGGCTAGAGCAGCAAGATCGAGATCATCCCCGATAAACTGGGCAATGTGTATGTTTTGCCAAAAGAAAACTCACAAGAAAGTCAAGAAATTATTCTCAGTTTCTACATTTTCCGCATGCCAAAACATAAAATTTGCAGCAGAGAAAATGGCGGATACAGAAATGCTTACCAATATAAGAGGCGTAGATTTAATCGCTTCAGAAGCCAAATATCATGAAATATGGCGTGCACAGTATGTATCAATGCGCAATGTGATGTATAAATCATACCAAGAAACTGTGAATGAGGATTCGTTCTCCCAATCATTCTCGGAGCTGGTAGCAGAGATAGAGTCTGGACTTGTATCAGGAAAAGCTTACAGCATGACATATTTGTTGAGTCGATTCAAGTTTTATCTAAAGAATAATGGTGTGACTGCTGACAACTACCGCTCCCAAAGACTGAAAAGCCGATTACAAAAATACTTTCAGGATTCAATCGTTTTTCACCAGCAGCTAAACCCTTCCAAACCCGAGCTTGTTTATTCCAGTGATATATCTTTAGAAGATGTTATTAATGCAGCTGCCAATGCAGCTGGTGGTAGATCAGCATATACTGATAGGCCACATGGCTCAACTGATACTACTAGCAATGACGTTCACACGTTGTTCCACGCAGCGCAGATTTTGAAGGGAGATTTGGAGGCTTGTGAGGGGATCACCATTAAACCAGTTGATGTTGACAATCTGACACTCGCAAAAGCAAAGGAAATTATTCCCCAACGCCTCTACTGGCTGCTGCGGTGGGTTACCACGAATGCAGATTTAGCACCAGAGCAGTTTGGTAATGTTAGATCAGAATGTGCTAATGAAGGTGATGAGAGGCATGTAATGATGATATGCCAAGACATAGCGCATTGTGTATCACACGGGAGAAAGAAAATGCCAAAACACATAAGCCTCGCTATGACAATGAGGCATCTTACAGGTTCCAAACAAGTTGTCACCATTCTGAATCGTATAGGTCATAGCGTTTCCTATGATGATATTGAGGTAGTTGACACTAGTATGGCGCTTGAAGTATTAGCTCAATCAACACGGTATGGAGTTGTAATACCAACAAATATTGTTCCAAACTCGTTCGTTCAAGTAGCAGCTGATAACAATGATATACTTGAAGAAACCTTAGACGGTAAACAGACAACTCACTCAACGACAATGGTGATGTTCCAACAAATGAAATTTGGCCCAAGACCAGAGCGTGTCATACATGCTGAACACTCAGTCAGGAGAAGGGCTTTGACAGCACCAGGTACTGAAAACAGAATTCTTGATTGTGGGGTGTTTGGTAGAAGACCAGTTGTGACCGCGTTCATAGACACTGTCAAGAAGGATTTTCACCAATGTGATAGCTCAATCCAGGAACAGGCATTAGTCATGGATCTTGCATGGGCCATCGTTCGAATGTGTCCAATAAAATTGTTTGCGGTAGATCTTGTACCCATGATGACCACAGAAACACAAACAGTCCCTAGTTGGAGTGGATTTAATGCACTTGTATCATGTGCTAACGCACCTTTTACACAAATCGGTTACTGTCCAATGATTTCCGGATCACCAACTGAATTCAATACGGTGTATACGGTCATGAAACAAGTTCAAAGAATGATGACAACACTAGGACAGAATGACTCGGTCATTACATTCGACTTGGCCATATATGTCAAGGCAAAGGAGATACAGTGGCGATATAAAGAAGAGTTTAGTGACACTGTGATCAGACTGGGGAGATTCCACATTGCGCTAAACTACTTAGCTGTTATTGGAAAGATGTTTGATGACTCTGGCTTAGAAGATCTCCTCATAGAGGCCAACACATATGGTAGCAGCACGGCTGCTGCTCTACTTAAAGGGAAGTCATATAATCGAGGAGTGAGGGCTCACAAATTGGTTATGGAAGCGCTGCTGCGATTACAATGGCAGTCTTTTTCCAAATGGGTTCAACAAAATGGACAACATGAAGACCACATTACTCCAACAGAATTGGAGAGTCTGGATGAGAAAATTAAGATGTGCCGAAGCAGCATTGACGACTTAGACGCACTGCAAGAAAATTTCAAAGAGGTGTGTATGTACGTGAATAAATTGCAACAGCTGTTCCAATCCTTTAAAGTTGAGTCAAGCTCGAAATCACACCTGTTCGCATTTTGGAACTCATATATTCATATGGTAGAGCTGCTGCTTGGATTCATAAGAGCTGAGAGAACTGGAGATTGGCAGGCACACCTATCTGCTACTGCTGCTATGGCGCCATATTTCTACAGCATGGACAGAACCAATTATGCAAGATGGCTGCCAATATATCTTGCGGACATGAAGATGCTTCCAAGTACACATCCCCATGTACATGAACAATTCTTGAATGGAAATCATTCCGTAAGTGGCTCAGACCATCCATTCAATCAAGTGTGGACAGATATGGCCTTAGAGCAATCGATTAATTTGGATTCCAAAAAGCGAGGTGGTATTATTGGAATAACACAAAAGCCAGGAGCTCTGGAGAGGTAGTTTTTAACTAGCCACGAGAGGGCAGCCATAACAAGGGTCACAAAGCAAATGTGTGGGTTACAAGATAGTCACATGTTTGGAGTACATAAGGAAATGGGGACTTATCGAATGAACAGGGATGAAACCGATGTGCAGAAGATACTTTCGATGTTCTCATCAGATATAATGACCAATCCCTTTAATATTGCGGAAAACGACGACAGCGAGTGTCTTCCGCTTGTAAACATTGCAACTGGCGTGGTATTGCCTAGTGAAATCGCCAAGAGACTTGTTTCCGCCTGTGACATTGGTAAGGCGATTATGGAAAATTTTGTTCAGGAGCGGCTGGACACTAACACGAGAAGCTTTTGGGACACGTTGCCACACTTAAAACTTAAAACATTTGCCAGCCTAGCACAGAAGAAAGAACTCAAAACAAATGATGAAAAAATTCACAATGTGAGATCTGACCACGAACTATTTGGTCGATTAATTATTGCCGCAAGGTCCAGAGATGTTGATTTAAAACTAGTGATGACGTATGAACTGTCCGCTGTTCCACTATCATTGTCACATACGGATGTGAAAGAATGTGAAAAGTGTTTTGTTAAGTGAACTAGAAAAGGAAGTAAATGTTGATGGACGGCTTCCACCTGTTGACAAGACAGGCGCAACAGCTTATGTAGTAGATGGCATGGCAATTGTGCAAATGGTTAAAACTGGAGGGACGTCTACATTTGGAGAATTGGCTGATAAATACTGGCACATCTTTACAGTTCCACTGAATCAAGAAGACTGCAACAGAATAGATATAGTTTTTGACAGATATGATAGACTGGAATCTCTCAAAGCGGAAGAGCGGCTAAAACGTGGGTCATCAACAGCATTGGAAGTAAAGATTGCTGGAGAAAATCCTCCCGTTCCAAAGCAATGGGCCAAGTACATCAGCAATCCAAGCAACAAAAGTAACCTGGTTGCATTTCTCAGCAAGCAGTGGCGTGATACTGGTCCAAATATGCTATCTGCCGACAATTGCGTCATTCTTGCTGGTGGCTTTAACGATGGAATGGATGGTATTGTCATTTCAGCGAACAATTCGTCGTATTTGGAAGAACTTCGATCAGATCACGAGGAAGCAGATACGCGTATGATGTTGCACGCGCTACACGCTTCAAAAGACCACATGCGTGTTGCTATACAGTCTCCTGATACAGACGTGGCAGTACTTAGTATATATACGTATCGTTCGCTTCACTGTTCTGAACTATGGTTCAGTACGGGCACAAAGGACAAATTGCGATACATACCAATACATACAGTTGCTCAAGTACTGGGCCCAGCTATCTGTCTGTCTTTGCCTGGGTTTCATTCTCTTACAGGTTGCGATAGCACTAGTGCATTATTTGGAGTCGCTAAGAGAAAAGCATTCAATCTCTTAAAGTCATCTGAATGTCATCAGCTTAGCTTAGCCCAACTCGACGAACATGTTGACTTATCACCGAATACTGCAATTCTATGTGAGAAATTTGTCTGTGAGTTGTATACCACCAGGGATGTGGGAAAGACAGCTGATGAAACCCGTTATTGGCTCTTTTGTCAAAAGAGACAAAGAAATGAAAATCTTCCACCTACATCGAATAGTCTAAAGCATCACACCGAAAGGGCGAATTTTCAAGCTCTTGTTTGGAGACGTTCATTGCAAGCTGTTCAGAATCTTCCATCTCCAAATGGACATGGCTGGAGTATAGTGGATGGTCTACTCAAGCCTGTTCTAATGTCAAAGGATCCTGCTCCATTTGAATTAATTGAACTCACATCATGTAGATGTCAAAAGTCTGCCTGCAAAAGAACAGATCTCTGCCAATGCAAGGCTAGCAATCTACTCTGCACTGAAGCATGCCTTTGTATGGGAGGTGAAATGTGTGACAATGTTCAGCATACAATTGTCGAAGATGACTCTGACACGGATGAATAACATTCTCTCATTTGCTCACGTGATAAATATGTCCTGCCAGCTTGTGTAGACATGCACTGCATGTCAGTTAAAAGTTTAATTATGAAAAATTTAGAAAACATGGGCATTGTTGTAGCTAAGGTATTGCTAGTCACAAGAAGACCTAAGTGCCCCAATATGTACAAAGCAACATACGGGTGTCTTAAACGAGGTTGATTATGTATAAATCTGCGATATACGATGACTCCTTTCCATTTTGGTTAAGATTGTATTGATATAACATGCGCTTAAGTTTGTGAAAAATTTACCATTGTGAAAATTGTTTGAGAGCTACATTCAACACCTAATGGGCTTCTCACGGGTTAGTGATACCACAATTTTCTTGTACAACACGGCTCAGAATATACCGAAGACATCGGTCTAGCATAATATAGAGACAAACCTTCTGAATACTGGGTGTGCTACGAAACCATTCTTCTAGACCCCTTTTGAAAATTGGCTCCCGGACTAATACAATTCGCGGACATTCGCATGCCTTTCGCGTCATTTAAATAAATTTTATTTCGAACGCTAGCAACGCACGATGTCGGCAGCAAAACGTGTACGAAAATCTTGTTCATTTGGATCAATAGATGACGAAAAACTGATAGAAGAAGTTAGGAAGTATCGGAATCTCTATGATTCATCGATACATGAATACAAGGAGAAAATTGCTGGAAATTAATTGCTGATGCCGTAGAAAGGTCAGTCCATGAAGTTAAAGCCAGGTGGAAAAGTCTACGAGGCACCTTCCCAAGAGAAAAGAAAAAACTACATGGGAAAAGTGGCGATGCTGGAGGCAAGAACTCGACATGGAAATATTTCAAGCAGATGTTCTTTCTCAGTGATTGCATCAAACACCGTGAAACAAAACCAATGCCCCAAGGTAACGAGTGTTAATTTGGCATTTGACTATATTAATAAAAAATACTTAATTTAATATAATACATTTTAATTACCCACCCCTACAAATTGTGATCATACCTGATTTTCTATATGGCTATTTGTGTGGTGGCTTGTCCGTTCGGTCATCAGTCTCTGTCAGTCCCCCTCACTCCCTCCCTCACTCGTGCCCCCCCCCCCCTCCGTCCCTTCTCCCACTCCCTCGCCCTCCCTCTCTCTCTCCCTCCTCCCTCCACCTCCCCATCTCTCTCCCTCTCTCGCCTTCCTCCCTCCCTCCCCTCTACCACTCCATCCTTCTCGCTCTCCTTCCCTCTCCCTACTCTCTCCATCTCTCTCCCTCAATCGACCTCCTCCCTCCCTGCCTCCCTCCACCCCTCCCTCCCTCCATCCATCCCTCCCCTCTCTCCCTGCGTCTGTCTGCCTTTCAATCAGACTGCATCCTTGTCCTCACACGCACACTCATGCCTGCCCATACGCCTGCCCCATCACCGACATCACGCCTATCATCACCCGCCTTCACACACACCATCTCACCTGTCATCACGCCCGCCCTCACCCCTTCCCATACGCCTGCCCCCCCCCCCCACACACTTACCCTCACACCCGCCCTCACGCCCGCCGACACACATGTATGCCATTCCTCTTGAAAGCTAATTCATGTCATGTAGCCAGTATTTTGGTGGATTTTATTCTAAATGTTGAGATATACACCTGTGCAAAAGTTAAGCACCACCCTATTTTTACGCACATGCGAGGGTATATTCATGTGCTATGAAGAAAGCAATAGCATAAACATTTATGTACCCATCCATCTTAGTGCAAGAGGTAATAATGCAACTAGAGGAATGCTGATTATGATGGTGGGGAAACACTGTATGTTTTTGTTTGAACTTGAAAACGAGGCCTGAATATGGTTACGTTGACACAACTGACAACTATTGCCCTACAGTTGACACACGTGGCTAGATTGTCATTAATGGTGTCTGAAAACGAAGTTTAACATCTGTGCACGAGTTTGAGACTGTCATTATTAATACCGGGTATATCCACCTTGTGTCTGGATGACGGCCTGGACACGACGTCTCATGCTGGTCACCAACCGACTGATACGCCATTGTGGTATTCGTTGCCATTCAAGATGGAGTGCGTCTGTTAATTCCTGTAGGTTCTGCACAGGAGGATCCCTCCTTCTCACCATGTTTCCCAGAATGTCCCAGATATGCTCAATAGGGTTCATGTCAGGGCTCCTTGCTGGCCATGGTAGGGTTTCGATGGCATTCTGGCGGAGGTATTCATGCACAGCTCTAGCACGATGTGGTCGGGCGTTGTCATCCATGAATATAGGGTGGGTTCCAGGTGCATGATTTACAAAATGAGGGACCACAACTCTATCCAGTATGGAATCTTGATATCTTTGTCCATTTAGTGTTCCAGGTACAGTCAACAGATCCAGCTTACAATCAAATGAGATGCACCCCCCATATCATAACGGAACCTCCACCAAATGGAACTTCTTCCATGATGTTACGTTGGTCGTACGCCGTGCGTCTGGACCTCCATACACGAGTTCGACCATCTGTGGCATGAAGCAGGAACCGACTTTCATCGGACCAGTGTACCCGTCTCCAGGATCTCATGTTCCAGTGTCTTCTTTCGTTGCACCACCTCAGACGCTCCTCTTTGTGGTGTGCAGTGAGGAGAGGACGTCTGACAGGTCTCCTAGCTTTCATGCCAGCAGCATACAGTCTCCTTTTGACGGTAGACATTGACACTCTATTGCGCGTTTCCCATTGCTGGCTGAGCACTCTGCTGTTGGTGAATGGAGATCTCCTAACAAGGCGTACTAGGGCTCGATCATCACGGGCAGTAGTCTTCTTCGGTCTTCCAGATCTAGGCCTGTCCTTCACCTCGTTAGTTTGCCCATGTTTTGCAATCAAACGACTGATTACAGTATGGTTAATGTGCAGCTGTCTGCCAATCTCTCTGCATGACATACCAGTGGTATGCATGCCTATGATTTGCCATTTCACACGATCACTTAACCTTCGTCTTCCCATAGCGGTTCACAATCAAGAGCTAATTCTCTCTGTACAAATAAACCACGGTCATGAACACAAAATTCCTAATCTTGTCGCCTAAATCTGTATGTAATGTTCTACACCTCAAACTGGACTTTTACATAACTGAACACGTGTGTTGTTTCCCGCCACGCACGGACATCAAGCGGCATGAAGTCATGCATGCATGTGCATTTCGTACTTGGAATTATGTCAGCTAACGCGGGGACAAAAAGTATGGCAGCCTAGTTGTACCATCATGTTTCTACGTTCTATTGTTTTTGCTGGTGCTTAACTTTTGCACAGGTGTATATATAGTTGTCCTATTTATATCAATAATTAATCGACAAATTTCTACTCATTTTACTAACCTGCGTTAAAAAGTTTTATTGCCCTCATCCGATCAAAAGTAGAGGGGATGATAGTGCAATTTGTTTGTATGTCTGTTCGTTTGTATATTTGCCTATTTGAACGTGTTTCTCACGAACTAATTGCACGATTTGCTTCAAATCATAACAGAATCAACGTCATCATACTAGACTAGGACTCCCAAAGCTTGGCAATCGTCCGGCCAAAACGTCTATGATTTCCAAAGTTTCACAGTGATCCGGTCTAAAATATCTGGATCCGGATTCTGATCCGAATAAATCGAAAATGGCAATTGTTTTGTGATCTCGTGTTGGCCTTGTATTGTATCGTTCATTTGTCTGCCCGTCTGTGCATTCATTTTGCGCACAAGCCATTTCAAATAGTTCTGAACTCATCCAATCTTGGTGTATGGACCTTACCATAGGACAGATGTGTTTGTCATGAATTATCAACACGCCATGTTTCCATATTTCACTACATTTTCATAATTTAACTTCTCCAACTTTTATAACACAATCAACGAACTTGGTATATGGATAGCTTCATCATGGGTACAGCTAATATATCTGGTTAAAGTTGACATTGATGTGCAGTGAAGCATAAAAATAGGTCATGTTGACATACTTATAGTCCATGATGCAGAGATCTACACACCGATTTCGCTGATTGTATACAAAACGTTTGAAATCAGGTCAGAGCTACTTGCTTTTCCATTTTCAAACCCTTTTATTCAAAATAATGTCATAATTTGAAGTTGACATATTTTGGTTCTCACGAAGATTTTTATTGATCCAACAGGTCATCTAAGGATGAAAATGACACCAATGAGGGAGGTGATGGCAACACTACAAACCGATGCATCGTTGAACTCGAAGATGAAAGTAACCAGGGAGATGGTGAGTGTCAGGACGAGAGAGATGCGGAGAGCAACATCCAAGCTGATGAGAATAAAGATTCTGCCAACTGCGAGGAGCTGTGTGCAAATAAAGGAAAGGCATCTGGTGTCTCACGTTCGACATCACCGACGGATCAACCACTTTCTGGCAAATCACTGGGGGAGGCGCCTCCTGATGAAGTAGACGAGGCTTTCATTAAGTTTATGTGACTGCGGTCCCATGTAATTGAACAGGATGACGGAAACCCAGAGATTTTTTTTGGGAAAGTGGTTGCTTCGTCATTGACGAGACTGTCATTGCGAACCAGGGGGCTTGCGAAGCTGAAAATCCATCAGATTCTATATGAGATGGAGCAACGTGATCTAGAAACTGCCCCAGCAGTAACCACTAGTGCCTCCAATGATAAAACATCCGGTGATAATTCGCAATAGTTCTCAAGACCGAGATGTGAGACGTGATTAGATATTATACACACATATATAACTCGAGTTTCTTATAGATGTCATCTATTTGCACATTCGGTTTCTCCATGTAGTTCATCTGGTACATGATGGATTCGAACTAATGACTTGTACTTTGTGAGCGCCAAAAGGGAGAAAGCCGGTCGTCCAGACGGAGTTAGTCAAGATGTGCGAGGAATATAGATAAATTATAGATTAATAACTAAGTTAATAAGCTGATTCTCTCATAATTCTAGTCCCCACTTGGCGAATCTGTTGGACAGAGAAAAACCAACCCGTCTCTATGTCTGTCCATGTGTCTATAAGTCTGAATACAGTTTTCCTAACATTGTCAATGTGCTTGATTTATGTTAATGTTTACACAGAAGTATTGCACAAGCCAGAAATACCATACATAGAACATCAAAATTATTGCGCAATATAAGATAATCATCAATTTATTATATATGGAAGGGGTGCAGAAAAAAGGTATGGGTAGTTAAACCAGAAGGGGCCCTCCCGGTCAAATTTTGAAACATAGGTGCTCTCAGAGGGTCTCTTCTGTATTTCCAGAGGTAAATGTGGATCCTCGGTTGGCTGCTAAATTATTCCATTTTACCTTGTTAAAGCTCCCCTGCTGGGGAGGGGGGGGGGGGGGGGGTGGTGCGTAACCCTGCCCCGTGTGGATCTGCTACTGAGGAATAACCGCATTAAATATTCTATTGTTTGAAATGGATAAAGCTGCATTTTCACAGCAAAATATGTGAAAATAAGATTGTTGCAATTGCATACTTTTATAAATTGTGTACATAAAAGTAAACGAAATAAATCTTAACATATGGTAATTTCATTAAATTTAAATTAATATAATTTTTTGAAATGTGAAATTGAAATAGAGACGTGAGCCACTATCTCAATTTCACGATATAAAATCTACCTTAATTTATATCGAATGAAATTATCATAATTATGTTAAGATCTATTTTATATAGTGATAGACGATCTAAGGTTATAACATTATATAATTGAAATAATTTTAGTTTCGGTCATGTTTGTGTGAAGATGCAGCTTCAATGTACAAACCAGTCTATTACATACATGAGCCAGGTTTGACTGTGACTGGCGTCAAGTAATAAAACAAAAAGATAACATATTTCCGAAAATGTTGTTCCCAATCCCAGGATGATTTATAATAAAGAAATATTAGTTACCTCTCCGGGATAATTGCGGTTTTGAGTGTAGCTTTCATGACCATCTCGGTCACTTCTTCAGCACTAACTGACGTCACTGCTGAAGAAGTAACCGAGATGGTCACGAAAGCTACACTCAAAACCGCAATCATTCCGGAGAGGTAACTAATACTTCTTTATTATAAAAAGACAACAGTTTAAATAAGGCTACTGAGTTTTGTTCGATCGGCAACTGCAGCCTGCCACGGAACACTTCCATGGTTGGGCAAGAAGTACGTCATGAATCTATCACGAATCATGTTTACATCCTTTGAAGCCCGATTAGCTCCCTGGCGTCCCACAGGCCTGGGATTACCGTCATCACGAACTATCCTTCTCCATTGTCCCGGGCGTAGGATACCATCTTCTCCTATGTAATCTGCGAACATTGGAGGAACATAGCGAGCTTGAGTCACACTGTCGCTATCTGTACTCTTGAGGTAATTATGTAGTGCTACCGTAGCTTTTACTACACCATCTACGTTGGTGGGATTGGCTTCGATTGGTTTACCAAGAACTCGCCAACGGGCTGTCAAGATACCGAACGCATTTTCAGATATTCTTCGAGCTCTGCTAAGCCGATAGTTGAACATGCTCCTGTCCCTCGTCAAGCCAATACCTAGAAAATAAATAAGGTAGATGACACATATAATATGCACTGACTTTAGTTGACAATGTAGATGTATCAGATTTAGCCTACATAAAATCAGCCACCACCACCATAAGTTCATAACAACAAAACTGCTACAAGAACCACAGTTGTTGCTTCTGCTGTCCCTACTCCTCCTCTTCCTGTTCTTGCTCCTCCTCCTGCTGCTACTGCTACTGCTGCTACTGCTATTCCTGCTGCTACTGCTATTCCTGCTGCTGCTACTGCTGCTGCTGCTACTGCTGCTGCTGCTACTGCTGCTGCTACTGCTACTGCTGACGATGATGAAGCTACTGAATATCATCAATATGTGAAACTTAACATAACAGTCGGAATTTATCTCACCCTCATGATCCATGAGCCTGCAGTAATTAGTGTGCTCCTTTTGACATCCTGACCCCGCCCATCAAATTGGCTACCGGCGCCACTGCCAAATATCCCCCCCCCCCCCCCCCTGATAATCATCCGCTCACCTATTTTTTTGCCTCCCCGTATATATTACTAATTATCTGTTTATGAGTTCGATTTTGCAAACCGATTTAACTTTGGAGAGTACGGTTTCGGTTGGTTTTGAGAACCAACAAGCTAGATTATATTACACTTCTTACCAGGATATGGCCGCGTAAGATGTGTCTGTAGGGGAACCGTCTCATCGCCGACAAATACGTATGGACATCTCTCCTGGGATCCTGGCAGGAATGCATCATCTGGCAGCTCTAATGTGCCATTCTCGAGTCTCTGCCCAAACTCGCTTTGGCCAAACACACCACTGTCGGATTCTCTACCAAAAGCGCCCACATCTACGACAGAAAACTTGTATCTGGCATCGACGACGGCCATCAGTACAAAAGAAAATTATTTCTTATAGTTAAAGAAGTCGCTTCCAGAATTGGATGGGGCCTTTATCTCGACATGCTTCCCGTCGATAGCACCTAGACATAGAGGGAAATTCCAATATAGCCAGAAGTCAGATGCATTACGAATCCATGTTTCATGAGATGGAAAGGGAACATATTGTTCTTTCAAGGCTTCCCAGATTGCACTGTAAGTTTCATGGAATGCATAGTGCACTGTTGATTTGCCTAGCCGATAGCTATCTGCAACACTCTGCTGTGAGTTTCCACTTGCAAGTATTCGCAGGGTCAGTGACAACCGTTCCTCAGCCGAAACTGGAATTTTGTGCGTGTTTCTGTGGATGATCTGAGGCCCAACCTTGCTTAGCAAATCAGCAAACCGTTCACTGTCCATCCGGAAATATCTTAAATGAATCTCATCGTCATTAAAATTCTGATTATCCCGCAATAAAGAGTGATATTCTCCATTTATGTTTCGGGAACTATTTACCGGACGAATATACCATTGCCTATTCCTGCGCCTCAACTTTCGCCTACGATACATAGTATACAAGAATATAATATCATCGTCCATACTCGCCATTCTACGTAATCCACGTGTGGTGCTGGCGGTGCGTGTGAATATGAACGGCTATGCCAAGTTCGCGGTCAGTTACCTGGCCGCGCGCACGAGCATGAAATGTACAAAGCATGAACACGGTCGCCTGGCAAGCTGTACTCCTGCTTTGATTACGTGCGTATACCTGTTTCGCAGGAGTATGAATCAACCTTGCAATACTTGTAACTAGATCTTACTGTTTAAGGTAGCGATTGATCTTCCGGAATCACAAGATTATTGGGGTATTTGAGGTGCAATTTGAGGTGTTCATGAAAACATATGCAACACACACGCACGCACGCATGCATTCACGCACGAACGGACGCAAGAAACCACCACAAATGGTTGGATTTTCATGGTCCCTCGCCCTGGAAATGGATTTAACTGGTTAAGTGTCCTTAGTCTTTACATATTGCGTGATCGGATACTTGGATTAATCGATGGAAAACGTATTCTCACGTGCATTTACGCACTATCTGTCTTTCTTGCTGATATCCTTGTGGTGTGCATTTGGGTTATTGCTATACTAGGTTGAGTTACAGTTAAGTGTGAAAGTAATTGTTATTTATTCACAGTATGGCATGACAGAGTGGAAAGCTAAATGTTCTGCGGACGATATAGAAAAGTAAAACGATGATGAACGTCGATGGCATGGCAACTAGTATAATACGTACAACAACACACGCGCGTGAGTGCGTGCACGCCCGCTAAGCGGGCTGTGAGCTTCTGATTCTCCTGACCATTCAGAGGTTATTGATATGGTATTCAGGGTTAGTTGTCATCAGAATTTCATTTTTTTTTGTTGAAGATTTACGATTTACCTTGCATATTGCAACAAAAGAGAGCAGGAGGGATCTATTCCGATATCATCTTTAGAGAATTTAGCTGTATACAATAAAAATAATAAATATCATTCATACATTTTGTATATCCGCTCTTCTGGAGATTTGTGACTTGTGCTATTTCTTGAAGGCCCGTTCTATATATCCATTCCTGATCCGTGTTGACGACATTTTGGTTAAAATCATAAGTTGATAAAGCTGTTGCACCCAAGTTACTATAAACTTAAACTAAGCACCCTAAGTTTTTAATTCATTTTATAGGAGGAACGCAACGTTATTTTGTTGGAACCAGAATGGTATACAGCCTAAACATTTTCATTTTGTCGCCAGCTTGTCCAAAGCAAAGAAAATTAAGTTTCATTAATGCTAATTAAACAAGCGGCGCTACAACATTTAGAGCTTCGCGGACCCGCGTTCGAAACACAGGGGTAGATTATTGCATTTTGGTGCGTCTGTTTATTTGGCGAACACTCGGGGTAGTATAGGCTATGACGATCCCTTTCTCATGCGAATAACATTGCAGGTGTCATCTACTAACATAGGATCACCACCACATGTACCGTGTGGTCGTTCGAACACAAGTTTCAGACACCGCTCATAGTACCAACGGGATTGCAACTTGTGATCATTGTAGCTGCACGGAGCACGGCTATCAATATGATAGGTCGATATGGCGTTGCTCGCAATTCCAAAGGCTTAGCCATTATGTCAACTACCTCTGTCTGATCATCAGTGGCTGTGCTTATCGTGATATCTCTGCCATAACACCCATAGTCATCTCAGAAAACTATATGTACAACATATTCAAAGTCGGTAGCAACAGCATAGGCAGCAACAGCACCCAGTCAAATTAGTTTCAAAATATTAAACAGCTTAGGTGAATACTTACCATGCAATTATGGGAGTTCTGGGAGCAAATTTTATTGTCCGCGGGATGGAGGGGCCAACCTGGATACCAACCCCACCACGCCCCACTAATAACAGATAAGCCAGAAATTGTTTGATATTGGTACAATAGGGAAATCCAATGTAATATTCAGTATGGACATGTACAAGGAAAATTCTATCAAATCAATGGAAAGAACATGCATAGGTTCTGGAGAGAAACGTTTAATCGAGGGGGAAAATACAGAGACCTGAGAATTGGAAGGAATTCCTCAGTAATAACGAAAATAAACCGCAATCAGTGCAACTGATGCTGAAAGTCTGGGGGAAGGGATACATTTAGTTCACACCCTGTTAATAAGATGGTCATTGCTATTTGTGAGGGCAAGGCTTACGAATTAACATCTACTGATGGCAACATAGTGCTGATTTCAGAGATACAAGCCATAGAATCTGACCAAGAAGAAACAGACACAAGGGTTATTCTCTATTGTGCTAATGCAACAAAAGAGGGCTATAGCTTTGTGCATATCAGAAGTCCACCTAGCGATGTATTTTTCATTCTCCTGTACTATGCCCAAATCATGAAATCATGGAAACAATAGAAAGCTGTTGGACATTTCAAAATTGTCTACGGATTTTACACCGCTTTACTGTTCTGCTCTTTTGGGTCTTCTTTTGGACCTACTGTGATACGAGTGCATTCAGAGGAATAGGCAAAGTAAAACCCACCAGACTCCTACAGAAGCAACCAAGATATCAGGAGGCTTTTCAGACCATTAGTGAGTCAAGGGACATCACAGAGGATCTCTTTCTTCAATTAGAGGATTTCACCTGCCGAATGTACAAGATTACTCACATTACCCATCAAAAAACATATTGAGTTCCAGTTTATCACATGTTAATATACATAATCTTAAAAAGGACATCGAAAGCTGTTAGAAAAATATAGTTTCGTCAATTAGTAGGTGGGGGCGGTATCCAGGTGGGCCCCTCCAGCCCACGGACTATTTTGTCTTAGATACGCCGCCCAATGTAAGTCCTCGGAAAGAGCACGCCGTGGGCATATTGATTACATGCACTGTCAGATAACCCTGGTAGTAAATGGAGAGATCCAATCTGTCACTCAAGTATCTGACGTCATAATCCAATACGCCACTTGTTAGCTGGCATCACAATCAAAATGACATGACTCCGTCACGAAAATCGTGAAGTCTGCTACGTAAATGTCTGAATTGTGTGTTTGATCAATTTACAATGTAATAGACATTCTGTAAAATATTTCAAAACTAATTTGCCTGGAAACTGTTTTGTCATAGGCAGCAACAGTCCCAGTCAAATTAGCTGGAAAATATTCAACAACTTGGCTGTATCGTTACCATCGAAATTTAGATTTCGAATTTCCAGCTTTCATAGTTTCAAATCGATTTCAATTTTCAACATCAGTTAAATATGGGTATAGCCTAGCTAGAAATTGAGGTGGCCTGGCTGGAAATGGATCCCTCCATTTGGTGAATGTAGGCAGTTAATTACATACACTTCCAGAGATCTAGCATATTGTGGGGAGTTGATTACACACCTGCCGGAGATCTAATATAATGTGGGAAGTTGATTACATACACTGCCGGAAACCTAGCGTAATGTGTGGTGTTGACTATATACACTGCCGGAGACCTAGTATAATGTGGGTAGTTGATTACATACACTGCCGGAGATCCAGCATAATGTGGGGAGTTGATTATATACACTGTCTGAAATTTGGCATAATGTGGGGAGTTGATTACATACACTGCCAGAGATCTAGCATAATGTGGGGAGGTTATTACATACACTGCTAGAGATCTAGCATAATGTCGGGAGTTGATTACATACACTGCTGGAGATCTAGCATAATGTGGGAAATTGATTACATACACTGCCGGAGATCTAGCATAATGTGGGGAGTTGGTTACATACCCTACTGCAGATCTGGCATAATGTGGGGAGTTGATTACATACACTGTCGGACATCTAGCATAATGTCGGGGGTTGGTTACATACCCTACTGGATATCTGGCATAATGTGGGGAGGTGATTACATACACTGTCGGACATCTAGCATAGTGTGGGGGAGTTGATTACATACACTGCTGGCGATCTAATATAATGTGGGGAGTTGATTACATACACTGCCGGAGATCTAGCGTAATGTGGGGAATTGATTACAAAATCTGCTGGAGATCTAGAATAATGTGTGGAGATGATACATATACTGCCGGAGATCTAGCATAATGTGGGGAGTTGATTACATACACTGCTGGAGATCTAGCATAATGCATAACCTAACATTTACATTCTTGTTGGTAATTAAAATGGTCCTTCCGTACCTACGTCTAAGCTTTTCAGACTTCCGATGTTGCAGGAGCCGTTTCGCCGACTCTGCCCTGGACGGATGAGTCACGCTATGCACACAGATTCAAAACTGGCACTCATTATTCCATCATTTACGGAGAATATCGCGTTATCAATAACATGTCCTCTGGGGTATAGACCTACAGATTTGGTAAAGAGTTGTATGTTGATTCAATGCTAACCTGTCTAATGCCGCTTCCTGGATATACCTTTACTTTTGGTCTTAGCTCCTGTCCGCTCAGAATGGGCTGCGCAAATGGGCCATCAGGAAACCAGCGCTACCTAGCAGGAACGGGCCGAGTCATCAGTCAATCAGACGTAGACGAGGGCGCATGCCATTAGCGGGCCGCATGTGCCATTTAGATCATCTAGATTTTCACAATTTTTATATGGTTTCTTAGGGGTTTAGAATAGGCCTACTGTCAGTATGTCCATCCCTGTTATTTTGCAGTAAGGTGTAAGGCCTACGTAAATCACATACATATATATGCAAGGGAGTAACTGATCAATGGTTATATCAATGGACCCCAAATCCTAATGTAAAAGGGTAAAAATTCAAAATAAGGTATTTTAAAGCGGAAATTGAAACGAATTCCTAGAGGTAATGTTTTAGCAATCACATGATGTTCTTATATTTCAAGTGAGTTACTGGAGCACTAGCTGGAACAGTAGTACTGGAGTAATCCGACGGACGCCCTGTTAAGTTATTTCTGGGTTGGGCTGTAGATGTCCACGTCTACGTAGCTAAATCGATACCTAAATGCCTAGTGTATGTATCTCTTTAATTTTATATGCACACGAGTGGGGTGGGGCGAGAGTTGCCGCGGCTTGCAGGATGATAAGTATTATTTGATGGTAAGCGACAAACCATAGTATCTGCTTTTATCACATATTGATTGTGTAGACAGCGTAGTAGTCTTTAAAAACAAATCTATAAATATTATTTGCGCATCTCTCATACTGGATGCCAAACAGTGTCATCACAAATAAATATATTGTCCTGGTGCATCTCACCAACTAGGTGTCAAAGACTGTCATTTACGCGTATGCGTCAGACAATAAAGGCAGTGCCGTTCGGTCGTCGTAAAGCCTGCCTCGTCCCACCACCGTAAAGGGGATCACAAACAGAAAGTGGATGGTTGTTGTGGTATGACGTCATCACGTGCATACTATCCTTCTGCTGATCACTGATAGGTCATACCAACTCCTTCATTCACATTCATATTACTAAGTCGATGTCTTGCCTAAAAATTGTAACAGACGCCAGTTTCGTCTATTCTAAAAACACATATGGTGGAATCTGAGCCAATGCGGCTGATGATGCACGTGATGACGGCATAATGTTAATTTTATGAGTCTTCAAAATTCACGACTATAACCGAAATCATAACAGTGATAGTTTGTGAAAATTTGTCAAATTCATTTTAATTCGTAAAGTATGATGAAAAACTCTATTTTGGGTTTTTGTTTTTTTAAAATTTTCTGGTTTGTAATCTGTAAAGGCAGGAAGGACCCTTAACACACGTGTCATGCG
>CM067370.1:82215432-82312932 GCA_034401795.1 Chaetoderma sp. LZ-2023a | reverse complement strand
CGATATATCTCCCTCGTGCGCTCTCCCCCCTCCCTCCCTCCCTCTCTCCCCCATATCCCCTCTCCCTCTATTACTCTCTCCCCTCTCTCTCTCTCCCTCTCTCTATGTTTGTCTTTCCTTCTCTCTCTCTCTCTCTCTCTCTCTCTCTCTCTCTCTCTCTCTCTCCCTCTCCCTATCCCCCTTCGTCTACCCTCCCCGTCCCCCACTCTCCAACCTCCCTCCCTCCCCCCTCCCTCGCTCTCTCTCTCCCTCTTTTCTCTCTCTCTCTCTCTCTCTCTCTCCCTCCCTCTCTCTCCTCCATCTCCCTATCCCCCCTTCCTCTCCCCTCCCCGCCCCCTCCCTACTCTCCCTCTCTCCTCGCTCTCGCTCCCTCTCCCACTCTCCCTCTTCCCTCTCTCTCCCTCTCTCGATCGATGAATGACTTCTTCTTCTTTTCGATCGCTGGTATCACACTTGGAGAGCCGTCCTCAAGATGAAATCTGTAGTTTTCTGCAGTTCTTCCACAGGCCCATACAGCTTTTCAAGAAAAGAGGTTGACAAAGGCCGCTGATACGTACTGCAACATTGAAGTATGTGGTCTGTGGTCTGTTCTGCTTCTCCACAAGGACAAGCGGGCGATGTCCTAAGATGGAACCGCCTGTACATGTGTTGGTTTAGTCTGTTGTGTCCAGTTCTGAGACGAAAAATGGTCACTTGCTCTGGCCTCGAGAGATGATGGTAGGCATCTTCGGATTGAGGTGTTCTATAGGGTGACTTGATGATAGTCTTCATCTCTGTATGGGTAACCATGTTTTCTGTCTGATTCTCTTCTGCACCCACCTTTGCCATCTTGTCTGCTTCCTCATTTCCTTGGACTCCACAGTGTGAGGGGATCCACTGCAATGCTATCCGAAAGCATTTGATGGTTTGTAGTGCTTCTTCAAGTTGTGGCAACTTACCTTTGGTGATAGCCTAAAGGACGGAGCGGGCATCAGATAAAAAGACAATCTGTACAATAGGGTCTGCTGTTCTGCTGCTGGTATTAGCTGCATGAACCACTGCTTCGACTTCAGCTCTGTAGTTTGTGCAGTGTTTGCCTGTCGGTATTGCAGCTGACTCATGTTGTCCGTTTGGATACTGTATCTGCAGTCCAGCACCTCCGCTCCTAAATGCATCTTTGGCTGATCCATCTGTGTAGTTCCTTATCCATGTCTCGTGAGGGTACATTTCTTCCAGCATGGCTAGGGTCAGGGCCTTCTTGCTCACATCACTGTGTTCATCTTTGGTTGTAAGATGAGGTACTGTGGTGCGAATAGCTATGTTCTCTAGTTTGTTTTCCCAGGGTGGAGGATCAAGTGTGTGGTTTGGGTCTTCTATTTGTGCTGGCAACATTTCTTGGTGTTTCCTTTAAGTGCTTTTGTCTCTTTCACAAAACTTGATCTTTTACGTCTTCCTGATGCTTGCCTGATCTTCATCGGGTGGTTGTTGAACGATTTGAACTTTGCAGCTTGGATCAGTGCTTTGCATTCCCTTCCTTTGCTAAGTGGGGGGATGCCTGCTGTCTGCTCCATTTTTTCTATTGGTGTTGGTCTCATTCCACCAGATGCGCAGTGCCTGGTTTCATACTCTGTCGAGGTTCTGTTGATGAGATTTAGCTGCTGTCATCCATGAGCTGGATCCATACTCAAGGTGTGGTCGTACGGCACCTAGGTAGATGGTGTTGAGGATCCTTTCATTGGCACCCCACTTTGTTCCTGCCAGCTTCCTCATGAGGTTTAGCTTTCTTCTGGCCTTTGCCTCTGCGTTCTGGATGTGCTCCATCCATGTTAATCTTCTGTCATAGGTGACTCCCAGGTATGTCTGCTGGTCCTCATACTCGAGTGGACTATCGCCCAGTGTCAGATTGCCAACCTTGGTTTTGGTGGACTGTGAGAATAGCGTGGCTGATGATTTTTCTTTGTTGATGGTAATACACCAGCGATTGGCCCAAGCTGTAATTATGTCCAAGGCGAGCTGCATTCTGTACGTGGCAGTCGTTGTGTACTCCTCGGTGCACCAGGGTACGAGGTCATCTGCATAGAGGGCTGCTTGGATCCCATTGGGCAGCTCTGTTACAATGTCATTAATGAAGAGTATGAACAGAGTTGGTGATAATACTCCGCCTTGTGGCACCCCTTGTCTCAGCAATACATTCTGTCCAGATTGTCCATCCACCAGCACCCTAGCTCTGTGATTGTCTAGGTATGACTTGGTCCATCGGAACATGTTGCCACCGATGCCTGTGCGCTGGAGCTTCACGAGGAGGCCATCCTTCCACACCTTGTCAAATGCCTTCTGCAGATCGATAAAGGCAGCTAGCACCACCTTCTTGGCTTGAAAAGTGTCCTCTATGACCTGTGCAAGATGTGTTGTTTGATCTTCTGTGCTCCTGTACCTTCTGAAGTCGGCCTGCTCTGAAACTATAATGTTCTCCGACTCCAGGTACCACTGCAGCCGCTGGTTGACGATGCGCTCCATGGTCTTGCATATGCAGCTTGTAAGACTGATAGGACGGTAGCTCAGCACTTTCGTCTTATTCTTCCCTTTTTCAGAATATGGGTCATTCTGGCTTCCTTTCAGCACCGAGGAACCTCTCCATTGGTCCAACTGAGATTAAAAATGTCTAGCAACTTGCGGAGAGATGCATTACCAAGGTGTTGGATCATTTCATTCGTAATGCCATCTGGCCCGGGAGATTTCTTCTTCTTCAATTGGCAGATAGCCTTCTTAGGTTCGGCTAAACTAATGTCAACTTTCATTGCATCATGAGTGTTGGTGTCTGTTCTTTCCTTTTGCTCTTTTCTAACCTCTTTGACGCATTCGTGGTATAGAAATGTTGCTTTCTTTTGCATATTCCTTCGCAGAGGCATCTGCAGCCATCTTTCCTGTCAGTGTTTGTCCATCTTCTTCAAGAGTAATCCTCTCTACCCCGACACCCTCATCATTCAGTGCTTTAGTCAGTCTCCATAGCTTTGTGGTGTCTCTCTCTCTAAATTAAACCCTGCGTCTTTTCCCTCCAGCTTCTTCTTTTGGCCTCCAGCTTGGTCTTTAGATACCTGGCTTTAGTTTGTTGTAGCGTGAAGTGGTTTTCATGACCGGGATTACCTCTGCATCTTCTCTGGCCTTGTCTAGTTTATCATGTGCTGCTTGCAGTTCTGTTGTCCAGTAGGGGCGGTAGTTTTTCCTGAACCCTCGAGGAATCGCTTCGTTGGCAGCCTTGAGGATACTTGAATTAAATTCCTTGACCACATTGTTGATGTTTCTCCCTTCTACTGCTATATATTGGGTAAGCTCATTGGAACGAATGCCGAACAGACTCCAGTTTGCCTTTTTGTAGTTCCACCTTGGGTGTTGAGGTGAACTTGTCGAAATACTTCCAGAAAGAGAGAGGAGGACTGGGCGGTGGTCACTTCCTCCTAACTGCGATCCGACCACTCTACTGAGGTTTTTGTGAATGTCTTCTGTACAAAATGCCAAGTCCGTCGCTGATGTCGAGTGCCACCGGCGCGAGTAGAAGGTAGGCTGATCTGTGGGATCGTTGACAAGTAAAAGATACTTTTCATCTTGCCATGCTTCAGTGCCTTCTCCTCGTTTATCAAGTGTTCTGTATCCCCAACTCTGGGACTGGCTATTAAAGTCTCCCGCAATGAGGAAGTGGCAGTCCAGGACCTGGATTGTGTCAAATGAGAGATTCTTGTCATTAGGGCAGTAATAATTGACAATGTCAATCACAGAGTTGCTGGTTGTTACCTTGATCTTGATATATTCTGCCTCTTCCATAAAGGTTTGGATCTGGCTGGAGTTCAAGCTGTTTCTGACCCCGCCTTTCTTTCTTCCTCTTCGATCACACCGGAAAATCTGGTAACCTCTGATCTTAAATGGGTTTCCTTCTTGCAGGTGTGTCTCTTGGATGCAGCAGATATCAATGTTGTTTTCGTACAGGAACTGTTCGAGCTCTGATTTCTTGTTGGTAACCCCTTCTGCGTTCCAGTGCATGATGTTCATGCTGGGGTTCTCTTTGGTTTTGGTCTTCTCTTTCGGTTGGCCAGTAGTCTCCATCCTCGTCCCCTGGCTCCACAAGTACGAGTTGATGGGACCTCCAGTAGCTGAGGGTGGGCTCCTTCGAGTCGTGGAGCCCGGCGCTGCACATGCCTGGCGGATCCTCACAGGGCGAGCACCATTTCGGTTGATTCGATCTCCAAGTGTCATTCGTTTGCGTTGTGCATAATGCTCTGGTCAGCCCCTCCAAATGTCTGTATTGACACCCAGTTGGTTACACCCATGCGCCACGTTGAGGCCGAGCATATAGTCTTAAATCGGGGATCAATGAATGACGATATTCAAGAGGATGCTACTCTTGTAGCTCTCCGTATCCAGATGCGATGCACCTTGAATCTGTAATTAACACCATCAAATGCTGCCATCAACGTCACTGCTGGCTCTAATTCACCTTTCCAGAGTACCCATCTATCAATCTGACGTCATGTGACATCATATTCAACTAAGCGGCGTGGAGAATGACGTCGGAATCATTACGTCATAAATGCTTCTCTTTGTCCCGTCTTTAATTCTTAAGAGTCTGACACGTGGTACGAATTGTGTGTCTACTATTGAATAAATATGCTGTTGAATATTTTGAAACGAATTTGACTGGACGATGTTGCTGCAACAACAGCACCCAGTCAAATTAGTTCCAAATTATTCAATAACTTACCTGTATAGCTTTCTGGAAATTGATAGTCAGGGAGTTCAGAGATCGATCGATCCCAACACGATCCCAACACGATCTGAAGATATCTATATGCAATGCGCAACTGCCCCCAGTCAAGTTACTTTATATATAACTTGAGAGGCGGGGGTGGTGGGGTGGGGGCGGTTGCACATTGCATATAGCTATCTTCAGATACTGGATTTTCAAAGGCTATAGAGGGTTAGATTTGATCGACATCCCCAACATAGATAATTAGTTATACCTCAACTATTTACAGCTTCCTTCATTTCAGTTCATCACTGCACAATTTCACATTCTTGAATTGTCCTATTCCGATCGCGTGTTTAATTTGTAACTGTCTTTTATCTACATGCATAGAAATTTGTATTTAAGCTGTGATCTATTAATTTCATCTCTGAATCCGTAAGACCTGCCTATGTCACATGCCAGCCTTTGACACGAAATGATGATTGGTCTTTGTGAAACTACCTTCATCTGGCTACAAAAACGGGGTTATAGCCTCGGACCCCTGAGAAGTAAGGCGCCACAATTCACAAACAATATGAACGTGTAATTCCAGTACCTCACCCACCCCTGGTACACACATACCAGTGTTTTTTCTCCTGCTGCAATAAGTTCATCTTGCACTGACTTTGAATTCAGAATTATCCTTGCGTGTTCTCTGAAGTTAGCTTTCTCCTGAATCAATCAGAGTGGCATAGCCTAATATGGTATGAAAAAACAGATTGTTATTGGAGACATTGTCTCAAAGGGTGCATGTGGAAGAAGGCGTTTTGGCTCCGGCATGAAGTACAATTTATCACCCTTTGCATGATAGCAAAGTAGCCTAAGACAAGAAGACCTGTATCATCTCCGACCAACATAGTTGTATACTCTCAGCTGCAGCAACGACAGTTCTAACTATCAATAAGTCGGCATCACCATAAACATGGAGAACTAGCTCGTAATTATGCCTCCCCAGTTCTTCTGCAATGAGATTCATGAAGCGATGTTTATTGTCAGAACTGGAAAGGAATTCTTGTTTTTCACCTACATGACCATGTCACCATTAAATGTCACCATCCTTCCAACTCTGCTATTTCTCTTCTCGTGTGCACCATCCTTGATTAATAGTGTGTCATTATAGCCATCGAATACTCTAATGACAGACTGTCCATACTTCTTTTGTATGTAGATGCAGCATTTCAGGATATTGTCATATGTCTTGCCAGCCAGACATGGGATTTTCTGAAGAATGACACCATCATCCAGGACATATAGACAATCTGGAAGTATTGCATCCTATATTGATTTGGCGAGTTGGGGCTTATTGGCAGAAAGAAGCACTTCTTTTGATAATTCACATTTGAAAGCCTCAGATAGTTCCTCTGATAGCAACGACTGCCCTCTAGAATAATAACTCTGGGTCGATTTGCACTGTTTCTCCATCATTAATTTTCAGAGCGGATTTTGATTCCATTGTTACTGTCGGTGATTTCTTTTAGAATGTAAAGCCAACCACATTCTTCTATCCATTTCTCGCAGAATATTATTGCATATAGTCTTAGCACTATCAAGGGTTACAGAACTATGGGCTGTAACACCATTAATATTGTTTTGTAGAAGTTCACATTCAGAGAATCGGCTCTTTGCTCCAAGTAAGCGAAGCATTTCTAAGGTATCACAAGTGCCTCTGTCTTTTCTTGGGAATATCTTTAAATATATTTGTCCACTGGTCTGATAGCTGACGTTTGTCAAGTCCTGCATGGCATTGTTTATTTCGACTGTGACTTTCTTGGACATCACCCATATCAAACGTTGTGTCTCAGGCCTCCACCTACCTCGAGTCAATCCACCTGTCGTCTTGATACTTGCCATTGACGCCTGCTCGATGACAAGGTCAGGTGATAGCCCTGCCCAGTATTGATCTGTCCTACGAACAGCCTGGAGACAACCATGAACAAAGCTGTTATAAGTGAGGGGGTGCTGCTCCTCCAATGTGTACATGTTTTGCAGGGAATAGACATTCAAATTATGCACAGATGCCACCATGAATGGAACCATGTAAGCAAATGTGCCAAGATGCAGATTCCAGTTCCAAGTTCTTTGTGATCGAAAAAAGCACCGACCATGTCTAGCACAATCGAACTGTGCGATCTCTTATTCGACTTTTCACCTTTTCCATCTGTTCAGCTACAATTTGAAAGATTTCAGGAGCATTAAAATCCCACTTCTACATGCATAGAAATGCATTTGCCATGGCATTATCGCACAGGTCGGTAGCTGCAGCATGTTCATCAGGCAGGTCAAAATGACTATGGTTTAAAGACTCATGAGAATAAATCGTTACGTCTTCATTTGGTTCATTTGGGCAACTTTAATGCAAAGCTCTTTGACGTTAGTTGGGTGTTTAAGGCCCCGCCAACGAGAAAATGTCCACGAATAGCTCGTGCAGCTTCCTTCCTATCGAACAATTTCGGTATGGTGTTCGTTTCAAAAACTCGTCCCAGGAACTTCTCCAACACAAAACCTGACATTAAATGTCCAATGGATCCTAGGAAACTCCTCAAAATATGAAAGCCGCCAAGTCTGAAAATCATCGATATCAATTAACTGTCGTTCGACTCATTCTCAATGATGGGCATCGCTTTCCACCACAAAGGTTTGTAGAATTTCAGAACAGGGGTTACATCATAACGCATGACATGATTGGAAACAAATTGCGAGGTTGAGTTTAAGCATATCAAATCACCAGGGTCCATGTCCATCATGGATAAGAACATCATTGAAAATTTAACTAGGATGTTGGCCTTTGTTGATCATTGTCATCATCCCAGACCATACCGGTACTGGTCATTTACCGAGAGGCAGTGAGATTTTCCACAGCATGTCTGCAGTTGATACCCACACTTTCTCTGAAGTGCTGTATTCTTCAATGCACTTAAACACATTCAGTCTTGTGGAGATAATGCTCAATGTTGATCCGTCCAACTTCGGTTATTTCTGTCAATCCTTTGCATAATGCACGCTATCAAGCCCATATCATGGAGGGGTACCGGGTCCATCAATGATAGACATTATCGGCAACATATTGGGGTGAAGCCAGGAATAGCAGATCCCTGTGCAAGGGCAGCCCATTTCTCATATGTCTGAACCTCTGGTATAAGGGTAGTTAAGCCCGTGTGTGTCCATGGCATCGATAAGGAGCCTCGACGCAAAAAATGATGATGCATCTCAACACCAAGACCAAGCAGATGTGGTAAAAGGGGTATTCTTGGTCTTGCAGCTTGCATATTTGCCAGCACGGATAGAGGTGGGGTTATGGGGTGGGTCGGGAGGGGGTTTGGGATGGAATATATTTTCATTTTTCTCTCTTTCCCACCCACCGAATGGTGTGCGTACCGATAGTTGTAAAGACTGCAGAAGTGGAGACATTGATGTGGTCGCGGTGAGCCAGTGGGATACACATCAAAAGACGGTTCTATTGATTTGATATCTGACTTTATAAGTTTGGCACCTGCTTTTATAATACTGATTTTATCAGCATAATCAGACCGTCGTTGACCAAATATATCATGGAAATTGTCGATGTTGTACTTCTGAACCTGACAATGTGTTTGCTACCACACACTTCATTGATGATCATTTCTTCTCCGAAATGTTACAGAAGTTGCTTCTTCGTGTACCGATAGCTCTATGGTTCCTCGCTGTCTAGGTCATCTCTCATCATATTACTGAGGTAGCCAATGGTGGTTTGTTCATCGTCATTTTGGAAGGTCATTTGCAAAGGTAAGCCTCCCAGTTTCAGACCAGTTGTCCGATGGACTGCGCAAATTTCAAATAAACTATCTTCGCAATGTTATTAATTGGAATTCTTTTCTCTTGCCTCCATATTTGTCTGCCATCCCACAAACCAACGAGTTATCTTTCTACGAAAATGATAGACATGTAGAACGTCTACCAAAACAACTTGATTCAGATTCGGGCATATCCCAAGTTCGTTTATTCCGTTTGAAATGTTCAATTTCATCGCGATTAATGTATTTACTCCGACACTCTACATGTAACTCATGGCCGGGGAAGTTATATTTGTGCTGCGTTTTTCATTTGCTTTCAGGATACCATCTTCTGTCCCAAAGTAACAGTTGATGTTCGATTTTCCAGATGTCGGTCACAGGATGTACGCACTTTGCCATCCTTATACATGCGCGCGCGCGCGAGCGAGAGAGAGAGAGAGAGAGAGAGAGAGAGAGAGAGAGAGAGAGAGAGGGAGAGAGAGAGAGAGAGAGATATGGAGGGAGGGAGGGAGGGAGGGAGAGATGACGGAGGGTTAGTGGGAAGGTGGAAGTTAAATTTCCTTCAGTCGAGTTATTATTTGTGAAATGGACAAGTCAGGCATTTACCATAATTATGGGCATAAAATAAATAAAAGATATGAGCTGGGTATATGATTATATGTACAATGTAAAAACATGTGCAACTATTTATCAGCAGACGATATAAAGTTTCTCGTTACATGCGCAGCCGAATAAAATAATCGCATGCAGTTAATATGAATGTTTTTATTTTGACCTATATACGTTCATTTGAGAAAATCTATGTTAGTCTTTCCAGGACGTATCGATTTTTTTGGCTTCTATGCATTGAACATGGCCGTATTGTAATCAGATAAGGCTTTAAATGTTTTACTGATATGTCAATTGAATTGAAATGTATAGCTATTGTATATATAGTGTGGTAGTGGGTTGTTATGGCTAATGGACTATAGGCCAACATTTTTGGGGTAGAGGCGTCCGCAACAAAGGGCTCTAAGCCTCACGGCGAACTATCTAATAACATGTTTATCTGAAGGACAGAACAGAACAACATGGGTATAGACATAATATGTATGTTTTTAGCTCAATTTATACTTATATGATATATTTGAATCAGAATGATAGAGTCCAAAAACCATAGATCCCTATATTCTGATCATGAAAAAATCATATTCCAATAAATATATAAAGTTAAATTTTTATATATCATGTAGATGCGCGTGTTGTCAGGTAGCCTCAGGACAGGACTCGGTACACTGTACAGTCGCAGAATACAGTACATCATCATCATCATCATCATAATCATTGTCATCGTCGTCGTCATCATCATTGACCACCACCACCACCACCACCACCACCACCACCACCACCACCACCACCACCACCACCACCACCACCACCACCACCACCACCGCCACCAACACCACCACCATCATCATCATCATCAGCAGCAGCAGCAGCATCATTATCATCATCGTCATCATCATCATCATCATCATCATCATCATCATCATCCTCATGATCATCATCATCATCATCGGCGTCGTCGTCGTCGTCGTCATCATCATCATCATCATCATCGTCATCATCATCATCATCATCATCATCATCATCATTATCATCATGATTGATCATCACCCCGACCACCCCAACCACCACCACCACCACCACCACCACCACCACCACCACCACCACCATCATCATCATCATCATCATCTCCATTGACCTTGTTTTTCCCGCAAACTCTTTTAACCTGACGTTATAATTAGTTACGTCGCATGTAGGCTGGTGTTAACATCACAATTGGCATAGAATACTCCGTCATGAGACTGGAGAAGTCCGTCAAATATACGTATTATATGTTTTTGATGGGTTTACAATTTAATAAACATTCTGCCACAGACAGCAACGGAACCCAGTCAAATTTTAGTATTCAACAGTTTAACTGTATAGTTAACCTGAAATTGGGATTCTGTGAATTCAGTGTTAAAAGTATATAAATCGGCCCCCAACACGCGCAAAGCATGGATCAGCTTAACTAGAAATGCCTCTATTGTATCGCCATTTTGATGGAACCTCATTACTAACCATTCACTATGAATCGCGTGATTCATGGCCATAAATAGCCACAATAAACTTGCAATACAACCTTTATGTTGGCAATACAACTTTTATGTGTGTTGTATTTTACAGAGCCTAATATACCATCATACATGTTGAAACGTATCACAACGACATTGAGACATCGAATTCCTTCCCTATATAATCCATGGTAAATGTTTTCAACGCGCTTTCACTTCCTTTTACCCGCCAATCCTGGCTTGGTGTAAATTCCAAGATTGCCAGCGAAGGAGTATTTTTCCATTTGATAACGTGAAGCCGGAAGTTGTTGCTGTTATAGATGTGGTTAAAGTAACGTTGCTTTCGCACTGAAAACCAACATGAAACATAAGAACCAGTTCACTGGTAAAGAGGTTAACAACGTGTGATTGTTAAGAACTGATAAGCTCCATTAAACTTACTACAAATTTGTGTTGACTTTCAAATTTAAAATGTGTGATTTTCTTTTCTTAAGGTCTATCGAATTGATTTAGTTTAGGGTATATAACGTTTCAGCATGCCTACGATATTGTTGTGGGCACCAGTGTTATCTGATACTCTTCTGAGCACTCGAAGTATACAGTCGAGCGGCGTAGTGTAGCATAGAGTTACCGATGATACATTTCAACCTGTAAGTAAGTGGAATTAAATTAAATTAATTAATTAACGCTTTCATTCTAAATTACCGGTAATCTGGTTTAAGGAGCTCATTCTTGAAACATGCAGATCTATTTTGAACACTGTGAGGTGTTATCATACGTGACAACAACTTTCAGTCATTTTATTTTCCAAATAATTAGCAGGTTCATAGATACGCCATGTAGTGGATATTATGTGATATGTTTAAATTAGATTTTATTAAAGTAGACTGGAGTAGTTTGGTGAGTTCAGACGTATACCTACACGACGTCGATAACGTGGGTGGATAGACGAGTACACGTGACACCATAGAGAATTCAAATACATCAATAGGTCAGTTTTAATCAATCTTCTGTTACCAACTCCTCAAAGCGCTCAAGGTGCTACTTATATCAATAAGCTCTTTAATAGTCCAGACTTTTTAGATTTTAGCTCAGTGCATGTCCATTTTCAGGCTGAGGGTAGACTAGTTTTGTAAATTTACCACAAACAGCTTTCGGTTGCCTGGCAAATGAACATTTGTCAGGACCACTGCAGAGGCCATTTTGGCCGGCTTGACCATTAAATAGTTAACGGCCAAGAAAACGCCATTGTTCTGGCTTAGTTAATGGCCATTTGTTGATCAAGATAAGACCATTAAAAATATTAATTCGTTCCACTGGTAAAGTTTTAAAGATAGTCTCCTCTTAACCCCGTAAATGGACTACATTGTTTATTTGTGATTGTAAATTAAGTTTTAAACGCTGTGCTATATCGGTGCACCTGACTTCAATCTGTGAGACTTAATGTACGCTTAGTATAAGCATGGATGATACAGTGGCGAGGAAACCAGGAAAGAAAGCTTCAGACAAACTGACTACTGAAGCCCTATTGAAACATGATAGAGTCCACCCTACATCCAAGGCGACGCCTAAATCTAAAGAGAGGAGTAAGCAAGATGTAAGTATGTTAACCCCTTGAGAAAGACAAAATACGATAAATTGTTTACAATGTAAAAATATTGAATGAATGTTGAATATTTTAAAAGTAATTTGGCAGGAAGCTGTTGCTGTCTATTGCAGGTTCAGAGCATGGCAGCAACAACATATTCAACAGCTTGCCTGTAGGGTTGCCTTTGAAATCGAGATATTGCGTGACACTGTGGTTTACATTGTTTATTTGTGCAGTTAAATGTCGTCCGCTGGACGCTTAACAAGTTAAATCATGATACCCGGGATACAGCTCTTTCATTGCGTTGGCAAGAAAAATCTAAGTATTTTGCAGTCATGATGCTATGTGTCTGAATCGTGAATTTTGTGATTACAGCATTAAGTTTCCTTCAGATATAGGGCCAACACAATACTAATCAATATATAGGAGATCCCGCTGTAGTTGCCATAATATCCAACAGTAGCGCCTTCTGCGCAATGCACCACCGTATCAATTGTTTGTCATATCACCTAGCATAACCGTGATGTGATCCTAATATGACTGTCTAAGCGGAACATGTGCTTCGTGTTGCTGGTCTTGTCACTGAGTAAAGGTAACAATCTCACCAAATAGAAGGAGCCATTTCTAGCTATGCCCCTCCCATTTCTATCTATACTCCGCTCACTTGTTACGCGATTTGAAACTTTGAAACCAGACTTCCCAGAATCTAATTTTCAAAGTAATTCTAGAGTAAGCTGTTCAGTATTTTGAAACTAATTTGAATGGAATTGTTGCTGCCTATGCCAATAACAGCTCCCAGTCTAATTAGTTTCAAAATATTCAACAGAATGTTTATAAAACTGTAAATTCATCAAAGCATTTCGCACCATAGTGCCGGACTTTGACTTTGGTGACGGAGTTGTACGTCACTATCATTCTAACGCCAGCTAACTAGTGATGTAATTGCTTATGATGTCACGTACTTGCTGTCTATGGCAGCAACAGCACCCAGTAACATTGCTTTCAAACTATTCGACAGAATGACCTCTTAAATGGTAGACATACAATTCGTACAACGTGTCGGACTACTAAGCGTTAAATACGGATGGACTATATCGAATCGTTCATGACATAATGATTATAACGTCATCATACAGGTCACTTAATTAATTTTGACGTCATATGGCGTCAGATGATCGATGGATAAACTGGAAATGTGAATTGATTGGGTAATGTTTGATGTGAATGATACGCATGCATATCGACCGACTTGTAAGCTTCATCTATCCTTTCCACCACAGCCGACCGATGGCATAGTCAAACGGATGATGAAGCTGTCGATGACCAGTGGTAGTAACTCATCAAATAAATCTGCCAGTTTGAGCTGCCGTCCAGACAAACTAAAACATCGAATGTCCATCTTCAGAGTCATCCACGTTACGCGGGCATGGCAACGACGTACTAAGGCGATAATGCAAAATCATCATCAGCATCAACAACAGCAGCAGTCTGGCCCGGAGACTTCAAAACCCCGACTTGAAAACAATTACCGACTACAGCCTGGATCTACAACCAGATTCATCCCAGCACAGGTAGAACAAGCTGTAGGTGATGTATTAGAATCTATGCTCTCTACAATTCGGTACCACCCAGATCTGTGTCGAACCTTGGTTCCTGAATTGTGCTCAGCGGTTAAGTGTCGGGTAAAGGAGCAGGGAGCTGAGCGATATAAACTTATTTGTACTATAATTATCTCTCAGAGACTTGGACAAAGCATGGAGCATTCTAGCCGATGTATTTGGAATACAGACACTGATAATTGTGTCTCTGTAACGTACACGAATCCTAGCTTAATCGCAGTCGCTAATGTTTATGCGGTTTATTTTGAATAGACATCAATACTAGCATTGTTATTATCATAATAAGAGCGTATTCCTAGGGCATAAATTTGGAACGCAAGATCCATACAGATTATTATCTACGGCAGGACACTGACCTAGTCTCTCTCTCTCTCTCTCTCTCTCTCTCTCTCTCTCTCTCTCTCTCTCTCTCCCTCCCTCCCTCCCTCCCTCCCTCCCTCCCCCTCTCGCTCTCTCTCCCCCTCCTCCCTCCCCCTCCCTCTATCTCTCTCTTCCCCTCCCTCCCCCCTCCCTCCCCCCTCCCTCCCCCTCTCTCTTACCCTCCCTCCACTCACTCACTCACTCACTCACTCACTCACTCACTCACTCACTCACTCACTCACTCACTCACTCACTCACTCACTCACTCACTCACTCACTCACTCACTCACTCACTCACTCACTCACTCACTCACTCACTCACTCACTCACTCACTCCATTCGTCATTAATCTCTCTCTCTCTCTCTCTCTCTCTCTCTCTCTCTCTCTCTCTCGGTTTCTCTCTCCCTCCCTGCCACCCTCTCTCCCTCCTTCACTCAGTGGCGCGTAGCCAGGTTTTCACGTCAGGGGGGAACGAGGTCTAAAAAGGCGCCACCCACTTGGGCAAGGACTTAAAATGCACCACCCCGCATACCAATTAGGCGTTGGAATCTGCTTAAATTTCTTTAATAAAGAGAAAATAGCATCCCAGCGTTGCCAATTATTTTATTCTACCGAGAAAGTAGCGTGTATTCTACTATTCTGTGTTTTGATGTAGTGTAATTAAAACAAAAAGTCTCAACATAGCGATGAACAAGCATGACAAGAAGACATTAACAACGTTGTAAATTCAAATAGTTCTAATTTTCAATGTAGATTAGCTTGTTAAAGGTGGCTTGGGAGTTGGGGCGTCCAGCGCTCCGTTGAGTTTGGCTGATTTTCAGGTATTCTGTGGTCATTGAGCCTATTTATACTCGACGTGGTATTCTATTTTGTTGCACATATCTGTAAGCAATTCTAACAGGCTTTTCGCTTTTCGTGTGCCATTAGTAGTCACGATTTGTAATATACACATTCAATTGCAGTATCCAAACAGCTTATGCTTGTCAGTAAAATAATGTTCATTTTGTCTAATGCGATATGCCTGTCCTGGTCACGTAATATAATAGGGTAAATCCTCTAGGGAATTCCTAGCGGAACAGTATAATTGTTTCCAAACTTTTACATACGCGTTAATATCAATAGTAGTTGATTTCCGGGCTAGAATTGACCCGGGGTAATTTCAGAAAACATCATAGAATGTAAAATGCTTCTGATTTTTTTAACATAGATTGAGTGATTTTAATTTAGGGAAATGTTTTAAATATCACGTGTGATTGGGGAAAGGCAGTTGGCAATTAAGTGTTAGAGCTAGTTTTATAATAAGACCTTATTGTCTTCAAACATTTGTAGATCTAAGCTTCAGGTATTGGTGATTTTGCCACATTCATAACCCAACCACCTCTGTACATTCAGTGCGTTTTTATTCAGTCCCGGATGCAGATAACCGAGTGTAGGTAACTCTCTATAGGGATACCGTTATATCTCTGCTCTTTAGAGAACACCCTGTTATGGACATAACCAGCTAACTCCTCTGCATTGTTACAAACTTTATTTTATTAAATAACTTGCAACAATGCAAGCCTGTATACGTAAATGTTCTTCAACATATCCTCTCTAGGGAACGCATTGCCATTGTTTTATTTTTATTATGTAGAATTTATTTCATCGTTCATTATAAAGTTTAGGGAGGTGGTGTGAACGATGGAATAAAATAGATTTTATATATATTTTTATTCCATTCATTTCATTTATCTGTTGAATTTATTTGTTGTTCATTTATGTATTCTATATCTGTAATTCCCATTCAGGTTTTGGGCGATTTCAAATTAAGTGTACCATGCAAGTCTCACACATGATAAAAATTCAAACTTGTCTAAGTCATAAAAACTCCATCGAAATGTGATCTTCAGGGCATATGCTATTAACAACGAAAATTTTGTTGAAGCGTGGCGTTATCAGTAGCTTAATTAAAATCATCACCGAAATAGTGAGCTGTAATTGGTTGTCTGGAGAGGACATTTTGTTTAACATTAAGCAGCCTAACTTTAAGATAATCATGTGGATCAGTAATGGTTCTCCATGTATCTTATGCTCGTCTGTGCTATACCTCAGATATTACTGAACACTTCTGAGTCTAATGTTTTTCATCGTTAAGCAAAACACAGCTGTATTAAACCAAGATACATGTATAATAAAACAAATATTTCCTGAAACACGAGCTCAGTCTGGATCACGCATTGATTTGTTTTGGAGAGGACAATTTTTTAACACGTCATATGTCATGCCAGTACTTGAGAAACAACAGCCAAGCCTAATGCACAAGATATATCAGTGAGACATTACACTTCTTATTCATGGAATTAGTATGATAAATACAACAGGAACGAGAAAACCATTGCTACGATCATCACACGCAGCAAATGCAGTATTTCAATTCATCCTGGTCGAAATGTAGTAATACATGTATAACGGTACTTAGAGTAGACCTCGTGTGGGTCTGATAAATCATAGTAGTCATGATTTTCTCTGATATATGGCCAGGCGTGTATCCATAATCTGTTTGTTGAAGTTAGCAATCTGAAATGAACATCTTTGTCATCAATGTTAAGTACATGACCTTTAACATATGATGCAAATCATATCTGCTTTCTCACTCTGCGAGCTATGTGAAACAGTGAACATCCAGATAACTATCAACATGAGTAGTAGCTGCTGGCTTAGGACGAGGGGCTGATTGTTATGGCGTCCTAATTGTTGACTCAGTAGTAGTCTTTGATGTGCCATATTCTACTTCATTGGCTGATATGGGTGAAGTTATGCTTGCCTGAACAAATGCATACAAGTCTTGTCAGTCCCTGTCTCCACAAGAATTACTGGTCATGTGGCTGATGTTAGCTTTGCGGTTTATGCAAATCAGGTCTGCTGCTGGATTGCGTCACATAACCTTCAGAGCAATTCGTGTTCTCCACTTTCTTGAGTGCTGCAGAATCGATCTCCAGAGACAAGTGAAATATTTCCACAATTCTAGAATATGAGCATCGACTTTAGCACATTGTTGATGTGACTCCCTGCTTTCCCTGGTAGAACATTGCTTTACTACTGCTGCTGCTATTGACTTCACAAGGCTCTGTTGCAGTACATGGTGTATGTACTAGTGAAGATATTTTGTTCCTTTTATATTCTGTATTCTTATCTTTTGCTGAGAATTTTATCTCTTTGGATATATTTGCTCATGAATTCCTCATTTTTATCTTGTACTATCATTTTCATCTCTGTATTCATTCTTTGAAGCGTTTCATCACAACGCTTTCTGGCAGACTCATTCACTCTGATATCTTATTTTGCCTTTGGTTTTTTGGTGTCTTGCCATGCTGACCTCTCTTGCAGCTTCTCCGCGTGGATTTTATGGTCATTGTTGACATATCTTCGTTTTTGCATCCCACTCTAAATACTTTTTATATCTGTTTAGATCAGTGTCTTTGATTGCCATGATGTATCCCGCGCTTCTACAACACGTTGTCTTTTCTATGACGCTATTAGCTAAAATTTGATTGGCAACATTAGCAGTTGCACAAGTTCACAAAGTCCTGTCAAATTTTATTTTGATTATAATGCCTGAAGTTATAGATTAAGTGATTGTCAATGTATGTAAATTGTAAACACAACCCCACTGTCAAGCATTAAGAGCCTATTTATTGAGTTAAGTGTGGTGACTTGGATGTAATTGGATAACTGAAACAATGTAATTTCATCTCCTATGCATGCACATGCACATATGGTGTGGAGTCCTGCCTCAGTACCATGTAGAAAACAATGTTAAACAATGTGTCCTCTCCAGAATACCAGCTTCATGGGAGCATGTCATCTTATACTTAGTCAATATAATGCTTTACCATATTAGTTACATGACAGTATATGTATACTACACGTAAAGAAAGTATTCAAAATAATTTATGGGAAACTTTAACCTGAATATTGGATATCAGAATACAGTGGCGGCGGAGTGGCTTTGCAACCAGGTGGTGGGGTGGGGTTGTGGGGGGAGGTGGGGGCAGGGGCGGATCCGGAATGCCGGATTTCACGTTGTGGGTGCGGGAATGGAGTGGGTCAAGAAGGGGCTTCCATGGCGGTGACTTCCCCCTCCCTAATACGGGGTGTGATGTTCGGAGGTCCTCCCCCGGAATTTTTTGAAAATTAAATGCTCTGAGAAGCCCTCTCCTGTATTCTGAGTGATAATTCGCAGTTAAAATTGTTCAGTTAAATGAGAATTTTTCCCTTAGAAAATGTCAATTTACAGAGCATGAAAGGAATATTTTTGAGGTTTTCTACTTGAATGATTGGTTTGCTATGCCAAAATTTCAAATCAAGGGAAGAATGTTGCTTCTTTTAGAAACAAATAAAATATTCCAATGAGTGTTTGATCCACCCATTTCTATAACACATGTCCTGGAGAGGACACACTTTTAACGGAAAATCAACAGTCAATATTGTAACAGCTGGTAATTTAAAATCACATGCCGCCCAAACGACTTATATTTCATCAATTAGCTATGCCCTGTAGATAATATAAGACAGGGTTTAAGTACATATTTTCAGTATACTGGATTGTTCATAGATATATTGTCCTGGAGAGGACATAACATTTTTTATTTAACGGAAAACACATGGTATGCAAGAATAGCAACAAATTAGATATCACTGGACCGAATTACATGAAATAAGTCGCATAATGTTCAGGAAACAGTGTATTACATCAGTGACCACTATAGTCAACATATATGCACATTCATTCACCCATGATATTGTTCCGAATACATAAAATATGAAATGAGACTTTAAAATGGTGTTAAAACTGATGTAAATGTTAGAATAGAGCAACAATTATTGGAGGAATTCTGTAAAAATCCTCATGTAGCTTCTTCGGCATAACATTCATCAGATAGGATCACCCAAAATGTAATATGACTAGTAACTAATCTACCAGACTGATGAAAGTCAAATTTGCTAAAATGCACATTTAACTTGAAATCGCCCTTTTATTTATGTATATACAGCCTTCAGGTGGTTGTCATTTCATTCATTATTCATTCCTCCATATGTTCTCTTATTTTATACACATGGGTATCAATGTGTTTGATTATGGCATATTTCAGCGATCATTATGGAGGTGGGGTGAACGATGGAGTAACATTATTCATTAAGTGTTCGATTAGGGCAATACATGATCAGCCTATCACCGGTCATTAACAATTTGAACCTCTTATTACGTTCGTTTCATATTTCTGATTTTAGTCGCTATCCGGCCATCTAACCTATCCTGTTTACATATTTATCGTTCATCCATATGGAAATTCCTGGTTCATATTAATTGAGTGACTATTCTATTTTGAACTACATTTCTCATTATTTTAGCAAATACTTCAGAGGATTTAGTTCAAAATGAAATCAAGTTAAATGTTGTATTGAACACATTTTCTTCTACAAAATGAATCAACACACACATGCATGCACACGCACGCACGCACGCACGCACGCACGCACGCACGCACGCACGCACACACGCACGCACGCGCGCACACACACACACGCTCAAGTCAAATTAAAGGACATTACGTTAGTTCATAATTTCTCTGTATATCTTGTAAGTAACCACCTATCTTAAGGAAGCACCTGTCTAAAGGGTTACCTTCACGATTCAGGTCTGGTAGACTACAATTCGCTTAGACTTGTGTAGAGTCAAGTCTACTCTTTTAACAACGTTGACATCAATAGTCTTCAAGAGTCAATATATTCTATAGTTCAACTCATGATTGGTTTGTGCTAACAATTAAGCCTAACATGAGTGCATGCCATTTGTCTGATCGAGTACCCATAGTAGCATCAGATTATATACCAATCAATCAATACCATATCAATCTCGTGACTTCATCATTTCAAATATTATATAATGAGCATGCAGGCGTGACATCATCTTGGGTCATGGTATGTTGTGATAATCGAAATCAGTAGTTTACTCATTCTATGACACCACCCCTGTGATGATATAATCTAATAGTTGCCATCCACTTAGGATATGTTAGATTATTTTGGTGATGTCACATAACACATCACATAAGGTGATATAACGTCATTCAATCAACACACATCCTATTGACTGAGATTGACGAACTATTTTACAGTAATTCTCTCTCCATGACTGTCCCCATACTCTTTCAACATTCATAGTATTTAGTATTCATAAGCTTTAGACACATAACGTCTACCTCAATATGGGCAGGTTACCTTGCTTATGCAATATATGCGCAGTACCGGGCAAGCACGTACATGGTCAGTGATCGTATGACATAGCACAGCTACCGGACAATGGTAGCCAAATGTCAATTATTATGCCATACATTGTTTAGATTTTGTCTGAATATCAAGCTATCCCATTCGGCTGCTTTTACCATTTCAAACATTAGTGACACTGATTCTTAGAAATATCATGTTGAATATTCTAATAAATAATTTAACTAGAATTTATTAATACCTTGTCATACACCACCCCGACCGTCCTCCCCACCCCACCCCACCTCTACAACCTAGATATCCCTGGTGTGAGATAGTAACGGCTGTTGATGGACTATGTTGAAATGATGTATGTTTTGGGATAAGATGACAGCCTCCCTTATTGTCCCTTTGTCATTTTCTTGGCGAGACATCCTAAATCTTCTAATCTCATGCTACTGAGTATTCTGGACATTGATGAACACGCTTTTGTTATTAACATCACGTGATTTATGACCGCACTACTGCGCCTCTAGTCACATAGAAACATCGTTTAAATGAAAGCCTGACGATAAGCCCTCGTCTCATTATAAACTAGTTCTGACATAACATTTTGTATTCATTATGCTTCGACAAAAAGTTTTTTAATCAGTAATAGGATCGTCTAGCTGAAAGAGCACGCCACTCCTCTTAATAATGTCTCTTCATTAATATGGAGGTAGCACTAATAAGGTCACCTTTCTAATAAGATCTCATCACTAAGACGACAACCTCACTAATAATACACTTCATTAATAGGAATATCTCATAACCTTGGCCATTTCACTCATACGCACATTCATCATTGCGACCAGGAGACCAGTTCAACAATAACACCACCTAATTAAGTCGAGCACTTCTCAGTGTACTAAGAATGTGTTCTCACTGTGGTTTGAGTGTTGTGTCTTCCATCAGGGCAATTAAAATAACAATATCATTAGCAATATGAATGACTAGCTGTTTAATCCATGGATGGGTCCGACCTGTCACTCAAGTATTTGACGTCATAATTAAATTACGTAACTTATTTAGCTGACCTCACAATTGAATTTCTTAGACACTGCACGGAAGAGTCAAACGCCCAACTGCAACAGTCCGTGTCTTTGGTGAATTTACACATTAATAAACATAGGCCTACTGTTGAATGTGTTTAACTCTCTTAGAGACTACCCTATATACATATGAGAATGTCAATATTAATAATTGATTGAGATTATTCTAAAATACTTCATTTAATCGAATACTCGATTATTTATGTCAAGTAGTATGATCCATATTGACCAATGCGCGAGGAGGTGACCTTTCACTTTAAAACTGTAGCCGATGGTGTCTTAAAGTGTTATCATTCCGCTTCTACTGTGTTATATCTATGTGGGTCTGAAACTCAAAATGTTAACCCTTTAACACTCAAGCGGGTCCAAAACTGCTCCTGTAGTGGTCTTTAAAGATGTCCATTTGCAGACCAAAAATAAGACTGTTTTTTAGAATTTGTCACTAGAATGACTGAGTCGGTAATCGAGCCAGTCATTCCAGTGATAGATTTTTCTATGAGGCAATTGAAATTTTCTTATACAAATATTATGGTTATAAAGTTAAAGCACTATGACTTAGTGATTAAGCTCCTGTTGATGTGATGTTAATAGAATCGCTAATAGATGCTGGTGGGACAATCGTATTGTGGTATGAAGTTAAATCCCGGACACCATCAATCATGCTTGAAGTCATGGAGTGGAGTTAAACATATTCTAATTCGATTACTCTAGCCAGAGAGAAGTTCGTTTATGTACAAAAGGTCTTCATTCTTGCTGAGAGCTCGAACTTGCTCGATGTGAATGGCTTAACATGGTCTTTGGTTTTAGTTGATTGATGGCTGTTAGATAAAACCTGGTCCGACAACCACCTTAGACAACTGCCCAGTAGTTTAATGTAGATAATCCACCTTATAGAGCAATAATTAGACTGAGGAGATATGGATTCGTGCATTTAGGTTCTTTTTTCAGTGCACTTGGTCATCCCATGACCTAGATACTTGACGGTTTTAATTGAAACTTAGAATACCTCTAGCTTAGGGTTGAATGGATTTTGGTCACCTTACCTTCTTGCATCCCAGTGTTATGTTAAACAAGGCACTTAGTGAAACCGGGAACCGGGAACTAAACATTTGACACTTTGATCTTACGCGCGAACAATTTCTAGCCAGACAGAATATGAATTTGGTAATTCTACCGTTTTGCATTCTCAAGTTATTGCCAAAAATGTGCATTCCAGTATACACTTAGTGACCACGTGACCTAACATTTTTTTACTCTTGGCCTGAAACATTAACTCTTCCCCCCCCCCCTCCATCCCTCCCTCCCTCCCTCTCTCCCTCCCTCCCTCCCTCCCTCCCTCCCTCCCTCCCTCTCTCTCTCTCTCTCTCTCTCTCTCTCTCTCTCTCTCCCTCCCTCCCTCCTTACCTCCCTCCCGCCCTCCCTCTTTCCCTCCCTCACTCCCTCCTTCCCTCCCTCCAAAACCCCCACCCACCCAACCACCCACCCCTCTTCCTCTCTCTCGCTCACTCCCCACCCTACCCACTCACTCCCCCTCCCTCTCTCTCTCTCTCTCTCTCTCTCTCTCTCTCTCACACAAGCAACAGTATGATTGTATACAAGTGCTTAATTTAGTTGTTCTTCCTTCTTGCATTCTAGGGTTATGCCCAAAAATATACATCCCGGTATACCCTGTGTGACCCTGTGGCATAAATATTTGACATTTTAATCTGAAACTTTAACTATCCGTAACCAGCCACAATAGAATTGTAGGCCTATATGCCAAATGTAGTGATCTCACCTTCTTGCATTCCCGAGTTCAAAAGATGTGTATTCCGGTATGCACTTAATAGGCCGTGACCTAGATATAATTTTACACCCGAAGCCCATAACGCTGGAATTCAAGAGAGTAGAATCACCAATCCTTTCACATTTATTTTGAAAATTAGATACTCAGATACCCATTTTCGAAACCTATATGTCCGTTTTTTGGGATATCGCCACATTGCATTTCCTTTGCTGATGTTCTGGTGTGACTGATCAATAGATAAATTGATTGCTGTATTTTTATTCTGGGATTATCAGAAATAAACTACAGCTGTAGCAATGTACGGGTTCGCGATTTTTCCTGATAGTTCTCTACGTAAGCGTCCATTAAACATTAAACTTGTCCATAAACATACCAAATATTCCGTACTTTGGAAATAAAAGCTTAGACAAATTTAATTAAATTCAACGTCTAAGCACATCTAACAGACAGCTATGAAGTGCCATGATTTATGTGCAACTTCGTAAAAAGTAACATGCACAACCATGCACCCTGCTTTGGTGAATGCAATCTCTAACCGATTAAACTTTTCCTACCCGACTACCAGTCAATGAATTGTAATCACGGGGTTAGGAGAGACTATAAAAGCAAGCTATTGTCAAGATGAGTCTGCCATTAAAAGAGCGTTTATTTGGTTGAAAGGAAATCCAATTTTGATCATAAACTGTGGTAGTTATTATTAGTTATTTATGCTCAATCCTTCCTCGATAAATCATGCTGAGATAGAACTAAATATGACAGTAGATGTAAGATTTATAAATATAATTATAGACAGATACAGCTAACTCAGTGCCAATTGTATTTGTGCAAGTGAATTATTCCAGCGTTCCACTCACTCATAACTGCTGGCATGGCCTCACATAAACAATAATCAGTCTAATAAGACACTCCATTCCATCGCTCACAGTGTGGGAGAGTTCTTATTTTGGTTTGTTGCTTGAAGACGTATAGTTGCTGAAAGCTGCGATTGGATTGGACAACAACAGCTTACAACATTTCCATGCTGCTAAGTTGAATCGTTAGGATGGACGTCGATAATATATTTCAGCAAAGTTAATCTACTTGCGCAACATGGTTCCCTCAACTATGTACATACTCGCTCAGCTTGATTGACAGGTTGGCAGTCTTGTCTTCTCGATTCCGATCATCCTAGTGATGTCGAGTCTGCTATATACATGCAGTCATGCAGAGAGATGTATACGCTTTGCCCGTGTTAGGATAGATCGAACCCTGAACTTCCTAATTCTCAATTTCCAGAAAACTATATAGGTAATCTGATAGACAGAAACAATGCCCAGTCAAAGTAGTTCGAAAATGTTCAGCACAATGGTTATTCACAAGTAAAGACGTATAATTCGTATATATAACGGAATATTAAGTGTTCATGCCGGATACACCATTCATGACGTATTTTAATTTTGGCGTTAGCCTACATGTGAGCTAATTGATTGTGACAACATATACTTGATTGACAGATTGGATTCCCCTATTGTTGTCAGTTTTGTTCAAGTTGCCCTTGTATGATGATCCCATTTCACGCATCATCCGCACTAATAAGGCACAATGTTTAAGGGAACAAAATGTATATGGCATATAATTGTGTTTTGCTACGCAACCACATAAGATCCCAATGGACACTAATAATAATAATAATAATAATAATAATAATAATAATAATAATAATAATAATAATCTCGTCATGGGGGAGCTTTGTAATATAAATTACCCGATAGCTTTACCGAAATGGAGACTGCCACTCAAGTATATCGCGTCATAATCAATCACGTCACACGGAGGCTGGCCTCACAATCAAAATGCGTAATGAATGACATATCTATCTCCGCCACCAACTTTTAAAGGCCCGTCAAGTGTAAGGATGTCTTTGATGAATTTATTATTTACTAAATATTAAGTTGACTGGGCACTGTCTAATTTGGTTCAAAATCGCCAACAGCTTACATGTGTAGTTACCTATAGTTACCTTGAAATTAAGATTCTGTGAATTCAGGGTTCAAAGTATATATAAATCGATCCCAACACGCGTAAAGCATGGGCGGAGTTTAGATTGAAATGGCTTGTCAACTGCTCGTACCACTGGTCGTGGACTGAATCGTGGGTCACCTCTAATCTTGATTTTGCTGATGGCTAAATCGACATAGTCGGTACGGTTCACATTCATATCCCTTACTAGTCTGAATAGTCCTTTAGTGAACCCTGAACCGCTAAGGACCGACGGACCACCTAGTCTGCCAGTTGACGACCATGAAGTGGTGTACCAGCCCTATTGCATAACATGACTTTAGTGAGCAGCTGTGTAGGATACGAGATGTTAGTTTACCTTTTAGAATATAACTGTCCAGTGACAAGTCATGAGTTAGGTTAGCATCCTGTAAGTGAAGAAGTGTACTCTGATTGTGAGTACTTGCTTAGTGATTCGTCTCCAGAGAGCGACTTCTTTATTATGCCATTACGTTAGGCCCATCTGTTAGTTGATCATTCGTTCCAGGGCCGGATTTAGGAATGGGCAGAGCGGGGCCTCCAGCAAGAAAGAACGTGTTGTGCTGTGAAAAAAAGTTATAATACGTCAGGAGAAGTGATCAAGAAATTATTGTGTGATTTATTACTCAGAATGCAGAAAATTACGGCATGTCCCACTACAATAGATTAGATTGGGTGCGGGGGCGGTCGAACTCCTTGAATCTCAATTTCCAGAAAACTATACAAGTAACCTGTTTCAATATCTTGAACATACTTTGACTGGGTGTTGTTGGGTCCTGTTAAATTAGGTCCAAAATATTTAACAGAAATATTTAATAACAGTTATTAATTAGTAAAGACATACAGTTCGTTCACATGACAGACTTTTAAATGTTTTTTACGGACTTAGCTAATCCAATCATTGCACACTTTGATTGTGACGTCAGCCTACATGTGCCGTAATTGTTTATGACGTCAATGTTTGAGTGACAGATTGGATTCGTCCATTACTGACGTCCAATAACTTTTGTAGCGTTTCCAAGAGGAAGCTGAGCCCATGTAAACCGCATTTCTGATGCGCCACCACTGCCAGTAACTCCCGCTGTGATCGGTACCCCAAGCGGTCAAGATATCCCAGTACAGAGGACGTACCAGAAGGCGTGTTCAGGTCAGGGTCGGCGGTCCTGTCCGTGAAAATTCCTGGAGGTCTAGATGCTCTCAGATAGAATCTCCTGCATTTTAAATGAGAACACGTTTTCTCTGTACAAATATATGCATATTTTAGATATGCTTTTTATTGGCTGATAGTAAAAACTCGGGATGGTGCTAGGATACAATTTATGGAATGTCTCATTTCTGGAAGAGATTTGGCATTAGATGTTTTTTATGTAGGCCTGCACCGCTTAAACACCCGTCATTCTGAGCTGCAAATTGGCAGTAAAGCGTAGTTAACACAGAAAATTTTAGTCAGAAATCGTTAGAAAACACATCAACAAGGTGTTGATAGGTATAAATTATTGTGCATGTATAAATTAAGACAATAAAACATGTGTATATATTAAGTACTTAAGAAAATGTGAATAACACCAATAGCAGACCGACTTGTCTGTGTGACCAATTTGCAGATAAGATAATTGTAAGACCTAACAAACAGTTGCAGAAGTAAGCAACACATGGCGCATATTGTTTACTTAACGCTCGTCATGCTTGATGAGAATTGATGACGTAGTTTCTTAAATGTTATGATACGTATGATACAATGGTTTCATACTTATTATTCCTTGATCACAGCTCATGGACTGCGTGTTCTATCACAACTCCCCCCCCCCACTCCCACCCCACCCACACACACACACACACAACACCACGCTACGCTACTGTTAACACTAATATAATCACATCTCGAAAAGGACTACCGCTACAGTCTGCACTATTATAGCCAGTTGTTCCTAGTCTATGATGTTGATGAGTAGAGTGTTTCACTCACTTTCCCGTGATTGGTGCGTTCAATCTTTCATGATAAGCTCCCACAGCATTCGAATGGTGACCGGAATAACCAGTTTCTTAATACGTTAGCGCGTGATATCTACGTGCATTCAAAGCAGCCGTACATATAGCGCCTATCATTGAATACCTGCAGAAACACCTTCCTGGTAAATCTGCTTATAAATATTAAATTTGCAGTTCTATGCCTCATATGGAAGCTATTGCAACCCTAGCAACGCTCTAGCATTGAAAGAACCGATAGCAGTTTGATTTCGTGTTCTTGTTGTTATAGTGAATACATTATGCAGGGATACTAGTTACATAATAATTATCTTTCTTGAATCTGATGTTTCAGTTCCTGAGTTAGCCTATTATTGTTGATCGTTATTTCGTTAGCACTTTATCCTGAATAAACGGCAAGCGATCATATCATTCTCCCCTCTGATTACCATACTATCAAGAAGTTATTTTGAGAAGAGTTGGAAGCAAATAACAATGATAACTACAATATGGTTATTCCATAGTCATTGATATCACGTGCTATCGTACCTTGTAAGATTTGAATACAGGTGGTTCTTTTAGAAGGTGGTTGCAAAGAGTGTCCCGCGTCTCTACTAACCAAATTGCCTGCTCCCTAAAGTTCTAAGATATGACCTTTACATTGTCATTAAGCTCATGCTGATGTGGTGTTAAATGAATCGCTGATAAATGCTGGGCGCACGGTTGTATTGTGGTTTGAAGTTAAATCATGAGCATCATCATTAATCATTGATGTCACCGTGGTGTGGAATAATAAGGGATCCGAGGCAGCTACTCTAACCTGGCTATCCATGAAACTAGATAGTGTGCGTGCGTGCGTGCGTGCGTGCGTGCGTGCGTACGTACGTGCGTGCGTGCGTGCGTGCGTGCGTGCGTGTGAGAGAGAGAGAGAGAGTGAGAGAGAGAGAGGGGGGGGGGAAGGGAGGGAGGGAGGGAGGGTGAAACTGTTAGTTAGGAAGGCTTTAACACGATTTTGATTGATTGCTGTTAGTTAACATCCAGAAATATAAATAGTAAAATATTCACCAAATCGTCAATAAAACTGTTGTAATAAGTAATAAGATAATGCTTTGCTGCTACTGTTTTCACTGGCGTCGTTCTGGTCGTCATCGGTATTCTCTCTTGATAAAGGATCATACGCGGGTTGATGTTCGGTTACTGTGACATGGAGACATTGAGAGCATGAGGTTGCAGTAGCATCGCATGTTTCACTGCTCGCAAATGGCATACAGTAAGCAAGGAACATATGTTGACATGGACCAGTTTTAGCTGTGCCCCGCCCACCTCTACCTAAGCCCGTGTTGGAATCGATCGATCCCCAAATACCATGACTTACTAACTATCAATTTCCTGTTGAAATACAAATAGGCTGTTGAATATTTTGAAACTAATTTGACTGGGTGCTGTTGCTGCCTAAATATCCAACAGAATGTTTATTAAATAGCAAAAACATACAATTCGTGCAATGTGGCAGCAACAGCACCCGGTCAAATTAGTTTCAAAATATTCAACATAATATCTAATAAATAGTAAGAACATACAATTCGTACAACAGCTCTTAGTCCGTCTTCAATTATACGTTCGTGACGTACTTATCTATGTCATAATGACGTAATTGATTATGACGTCATTCTACACGTCACGTAGTTGATTATGACGTCATATGATGGATGGATAAACTGGAAAGGTATGTTATTGTATGTTTTGGCTGCTGTGTGTGCATATTGTGATACTATTCCTGTATTCTAATTACAATGTATTTACCTTTAATATAATATTTAATTTGCTCTTGTGTGCATCAAAACAGCCTGTTAAAATGCGTCTATGCAGAACATGAGTATGCTTTATTTGCGATTTCTACAAGCATACACTACAGAACTCATAACAGTAAGAGTCATGGATGTTTTCATTTGATTCAGTAATAGTCATAGTCATAGTTTTATTAATCGTTGGTCACTTCGTGACATACAGATATAACGTATATACAGGTTTTATAAATAATAATAATTTACCAGTGTAGTTAAATTTATCACAATATAACTTGTTATAAAAATCATCCATCATCATCATCATCATTATTATTATTATTATTATTATTATTATTATTATTATTGTCATTGTTGCTTATGTTAATGATCAGGAAAGACAGAAGACTTGACAGTGTACTAGATCTAGTAGTTGCAGTTGCTGTGATAGCGACAGAAATAGTAGCAACGCTAGTAGCGATAGTAGCAGTAGTAGCAGTTGTTGAGGAGGTGGCTGTAGCAGCAGCAGCAGCAGCAGCAGCAGCAGCAGCAGTAGCGGCAGCAGTAGTACTAGTAGTAGTAGTAGTAGTAGTAGTAGTAGTAGTAGTAGTAGTAGTAGTAGTAGTAGTAGTAGTAGTAGTAGTAGTAGTAGTAGTAGTAGTAGTAGTAGTAGTAAGTGCAGGAGCAGTTGTGGCAATGAGGTAATGGGATATGAGCCTATTAGACTGGTCGGATTTGGGAAAAATCCAACTTCTAGAGGCATTTTAGGGGAAAAGTTGACAAACAACTTTTTCATAATGGTTTTAAGGGTGCTGAATCCATTTTTGTTGTCTTCCAAACTATCCTGAGACTCTACCTATGTCAAACAGGACGAAAAACGAAATGGCCGCCATTGAGTGTATTTCAATATACATATTGAGTACCACTTAACGTAAAACCAAAGGTGACAGCTAAATCTATAGCAAAACGTGTCTTAACACATCTGTCATTCATACCTGATGATTAATAAATATTGTTCCTTGAAATCTTTAACAAAATTAGGACGGCCATATTGAATTTCAAGATGGCCGTTACGATTACACGACACGTTGTAACTTCCAATAAACATGGAAGATGGATAGACACAAATATTAATAAATAGTAAATTTCAATTGCATATTGTTCAAATGATGACAGTGTAATATGCTATATGTCGGATATATATAAAACCAATGAAGTAGCCATTTTTGTCTCGACTTCAAAGCAGGATGATAGCTAGATATAGGTATTACTTTTCCGACAATGCCGGCGGCGACTGTGGCGTCCGCGTTAAGTTTTTGCGCTTAGCAAATTATTTACATTTATATTTAAGAATTGCTTCATACTACCAGAACTAAACTTGGGCACATGCTTCCCTATTCCATAAGGGAGATGTGTGCTTATAGTGAGGTCACTATATCAAAGGTCAAGGCCATACTGACATTGCTACTTGACCTCTGCTTTTTCAACATTAAGTTTTGCGCTTAGCAAATAGTTTACATATATCTTTCAGAATTGCTTTATACTACCAGAATTAAACTTGATCATATGCTTCCCTATGCCATAAGGATGACGTTTGTGGATAGTGAAGTCACTAGGACAACGGTCAAGGTCATTCTGACATTGCTATTTGACCTCTGTTCCTTAATCCTATTGGAACTAAGCTTGGATGCATGGTTACCGATGATGTTAGGAAGCAGCGTGATAACATTGAGATCACAAGGTCAACGTCAAGGGCACTGTGGCAAACAGGAGACAGGCGAGACATTTAATTCCGCGGAATTCCTGTTATTTCAAGCCCTAAATAAGTAATAATAAAAACACTATGGTTAATTTTAAATTAAATTGATTTAAAGAGATCCGAACAAGTAGTCAATGCGAGGTTAGTACTAATGTAGTAATGATCAATGTATTGGGTAGATTCAATCAAAAAACTGTATTTAGCTGAATCATTTCCACATTAAAATAAACAAACCCATTCAACACGGACAACCAAACAACATAAATCATGATAACTTTATCTTACATTCAGTGATTATAGTAACGCTCTACTCATAGTTTTAGGTGCCAGTTTTCGTATGGTCTGATAACATGATTCATAGTACCTTCTAATAACTTTATTGAGAACAGCAAGTGGACAGAATATAGGGTGAATTTATGTTGTTTCGATGAAGCACATTCACGAGTAACAGCTTTATAACATCAATACAGTTAGGTTTAAAAGGAACTGCTTTGAATCCTCAGGTGCGTGTCCCTTCATGCTCAATAATACAGTGCTCGAAGCTTGTCACTTGTATCCACATCATTATTGTTAGTATCCAACTATTGACATCTTTCCACCCAAAGGATTTAGGAGAGGGTCGATCACGGTATTTGAGATGTGTTTGCCTTCAGATTATAGCCGGCTAATTTGATCTTTTCACGTGGAATGACAATGCATCACTCGTTTTTGGAAGACACTCAGGTGCGGGTGAACAATAGTGGTCGAGCCTTGTCTGTTGTATCCATATTCTGTACATCAATGTAAAGTTAACAGATGAAGAGTTCTGCTTCCTTCGCTAATTCCTCTGTCGAAGAGCCAATCTCTAGGCTCTATAGTTACGCATTGTACTGCTTGGAGAGTCGCCATGCAGTTTTCTTGCTGTGATGTGGCAGGATTGATGTTACATCCATTCTAGTCAAATCATAACAGGATGGAACCGTTTCCATTACAATTGAATCATATGACATCTGAGCGATAACTGTGTTAATATGTATGTACTTCCTCTTTATGGCAGTGCAAGCTTTGAGCCACAATTTTGTGCACAACATTCGGTGGAGTGATGCAGACGGAGAACCATGATATCATTATCTCTGGGATAAACCCATAACCTATTGTATTGGTTGTCAATACAATGCATAATTACCCTGGTATCAGACTCTTCTCAGTATCCTTGGAGTTTGGCTGTTTCAACATCTGGATTGGACGATCCCAACATCTATTCATGCGTGAACATACCTGCTACACCTATTGTCTTGCCATGATGTGTTTATGCTACCACCTGTTCCGAGAGCAGTCATGACCAATCTACTTTATTTTCTACCAGTGCCTAAGAATTATTCAAGTCAGATGGTAATGGTACATCACAATTTTCAATAACCCTTCGAATTGGTCTTGTGCACTTTACACGTCACTTTCTTGTTCATACTTTTATGGATACTTGGTAGTATCTATCAAATGCAATGTCAATCGGGGCAAATCAGCTGCCTCCCTGAAGCACATTATTTCTAAATACATCGGATGGATCACCAAATATATCACATCCTTACAGTTTTCCAATATATATATATATATATATATATATATATATATATATATATATATATATATATATATATATATATATATATATATATATATATATATATATATATATATATTACCAAAGCTGCTGTCAATGATAATGGCTATATCGTCACCAAGCTCTGCTGGTGATATTCATGTTCGCCGACATGTAACATCTGTGTTTAAGACCTCAGATCGAATTGCTTTAGATCCTATTTGCAGATCTCCATTCATTTCTTCCAGCGCAATTGTAACTGGCAAGAGTTCATAGTGAAGGATTTGATCTAGGGTGACCAATCGACCAGCATCATACGCTCTTAGCAGTCGCTGGTATCACATGATATATGTGTAGGACAGCGCTCATCCATACGAGGTTGAGGATGTCTTGGCAATACAAATGAATGTTGCGGTTCGTGATGTGCATAGTTTCCAGATCGCTGTGGCTACCACACAGCTTCTCTTGCATGAGGGTATTCATTGGCCATTGTGTCGGTCGTCTTTGCAGATACTGGTTGCAATTCTGCATTTTATGCTCTACTGGTTCTTGATCGGTACCACAGGGGCACATCACAGATTGTCCTATCTTTAGTTAGTGCCACTACAGGGACTGTCTGTCTGATCACAAAGCCCATATGTTCAGTATCTGGCATAGTTTATATAGGCATATCTCATGAATTTGTGGAACACTGACTGAAATGCAAACACATTAGAGTTCCCAATGTCTACTGCGAAGTGCTCTGGTGGAGAGTACAATATGAACCATCTGCATGTAATTCCACCAGAGTTGATATAATCCAGCGACTCTATATAAATGATTCCATTAGATTCTGAACATATCCATTTCAAGAAGAGAGATGAGTTTCTCCATATCCCCATCATTAATTGCTTCTTCTATCTCTTTTCTGAGTTGTGGGATTTCTTGATCAATTCTACCCAGCAACCGTGACATAACAATTCTCCACATAGCTTGGATGGTTATTTTGTGTATTCTCATTCCGCAAAAATAGGACTTGCTATCCAGGACTTGTTCAGCAGCTCTAAACCCGAGCAGGTTACTTTCAACCAATAATTCAGATGACTGAATATAATTTTCTATAACCTTGAGAAAGTTCGGTGAAGTGTTGAGTCCAGCAAGCCAGATGATTGGGAAGTCCTGGTATTCTTTTTTTGCCCATTTTAATCATAACTCTACTGTCAACACCACCTACTGTTGACTACGTCTACCTACCACATACATGGTTCTACCACTGTGTATAATGTAATTGGTATATAAATATATATATATGTATATCCCACAGTTGTTAACAGTGTTTCCACTGTATTGTTTTGTTGGTTGAAGTATGTCCATCCTGAGCATGTTTTCTCCTCATTTTGACGTGTAACGAAAAATGCGATTTGGTTGCTTCAGCTCGATGTACAATTGCTTCATTATTAGCTCACCTGGCCTGAAAGGCCAAGTGAGAATATGTCATGGCTACCGTCCATCGTGTGTCCGTCAGTCCATCAACCATCCGTCGTCCATCAACTCTTCCTTTAAACGACTTCTTCTCAAGAACCACTGGACCGATTTGAATTATATTTGGCAAGAAGCATCTAGTGGATGTCTTTAAAAATGTTCTCTGAAACCGCTTGAGGGATCGATGCAGAGCTCATGAAATCTCATCTAGGGCAAGAGCTGAACCAAGTTTGTTCAAAGAAACTTGATTGGCCAAATAGTTCGGCGGCCATCTTGGATGAGTTAGTTTTCGGGAAAACGACTTCTTCTCCAGAACCGCTGAAGGGATCAGGTCTAAATTTGCGAGATATCATTAGGGACTAAGCGCCATTAAAGTTAGTTCAAGGGAACTTGATCCGTCAAAAACAAATGTAACATGTTTGGCGAGCATATTGGATTTTTTTATTTGATGGATTTTGATGCTGAAATTTGTTTTATATATGTTTTTGAGTATGCTGAATTAAAATTTGTCACTTTGGAAACTTGGGGATATTTGATCGTTTTTTCCACGAAAGACTCCATACTAAAGCAATGGGGAAATTTAAAATATCTTCTCGAGAACCACTGGGCCGATTTCAAGTATATTTGGCAGAAATCATCCTTAAGGCATAGGGATTTAAGTTCCTTCAAAGAAAGCCGATCGGCCACATTGACACGTGGCCATCTTGGATTTTGTCCTATTTTTAGAAACATCCTTAAAAATCTTTTCCGAAAACATTTCAGCGATCGATTCAAAAGTCATGAAATATTATCTAGCGCAAGAGCTGAACGAAGTTTGTTTAAGGGAGCTTGATTTGCCAAATCTTTCGGCGGCCATTTTGGATGACCCAGTTTTCGTGAAAAGGACTTCTCCAGAACCGCTGAACAAATTGGTCCCAAATTAGGGAGATATCATTAGGGCCTAAGGACCATTAAAGTTTGTTCAAAGGACGTTGATGGTTTAAAAAAACCCTCGTGATTTTTTTATTTGATGGATTTTCAAGCCCAAATTGGTTTTATATAGGTTTTTGAGTATGCTGATTTGAAATTTACCACTTTCGAAACTGTCAGATAAACGGTTTGTGGACGATCTTGGATAGTTTTCCATACTAAAGCACTGGGCAATTTGAAAATGTCTTCTCGAGAACTACTTGACCGATTTCAAGTATATTGGCAGGAAGCATTCTTACGGCATGGAGATCCATGTTTGTTCAAATAAAGCCGATCGGCCAATTTGGCTGGTGGCCATCTTGGATTAAGTCTGATTTTTATAAAACGTCTAAAAATCGTCTCCGAAACCGTTTGGGGTGGGGGTTGATTTCAAAATATCAGTTCGGGTAAGAGCTGAACCAAGTTTGTTCAAGGGAACTTGATTGGCCAAATGGTTCGGTGGCCATCTTAGATGACCTTGTTTTCGCGAAAATGACATCTCCAGAACCACTGGATATGATTCGGGGCTATGATTCGGGCATTAGAGTTTGTTCCTTGGAGATATGTCAAAACAACATATCCGCCATGAATCAATCAAAATTTTGCTTTTGGTGGACATCTGGTATTTTCTGCAAATTCTTGATAAAATCATAAAAAGACAACTTATTATCCACTGGGCCAACTTTTAGAAAATCTTGGCTAAACCTTTTTCACAGAAGTTTAATTGGTAAATTTTCCACTGGGCATCTCGTTTTGTTCCGTTGTGCTAGTGGCTAATAATTGCAGGTTAGCGATACAAGCCCCTTGTGCCTCTTGTATTACTCTTTCAACATGTCCTTAGTTAATGTTGCATCTGTAATTCCTTCTATGACTCCAATTGGAAATAGTTTTTCCATCACTTCAGAAACTTGGAGACTTGCTGTTGTTGATGTGTGGAGGGATTTGAACCACCTTATCTAAAATTTAAATTATGTGTAGCTTAGAAGCTGAAATGCTTGAACCAGTCTTTATCATGGCGGCCATCTTGAAATGTTATAGATGGATGCCGTATCTACTCTTTACAATACAAAGCTCGCCATATCCAGTATTAGATGCTTCCAGTTGTAGTCAAGCACATTTGTCAAAATAATAAATATCGAAGATGTGTTTAACGCAAGAGGACTGCAGCATATTACATTGAAAAGACAATCAGAGGCGGACATATTTTTTGCCATTTTGACGACTATAGAGCTTCGGAACAGGTTGGCAGACAGCAAAAATGGATTCCGCAGCCTCGAGTGCTATTAAACAAGTTGTCTGCCGACTTTTCCCCAAAAATGCCTATAACATTTTATTGAGGCATATTTCCATGATTTCCGACTTGACTATGTTGATACTCATGTTCCATTCGTACATTCTACATGGATATGTGGTCCCAGGTTCGTTTATTTATATGGGTCTCTGTTGCTCCCAAATACATTACTGGACGTTGATGTCTTTGCTATTCCGTCTGGACTCTATTGTATCTACTGTATTTATTACATCATCACGGTTTCAGGAATGGCGTGGTGGTATCCAGGTCATGGTTACTCATTCGCTTCAGATATTCTCACGTATTTCATTTCTTTGTTTAGCCATCAAACATTCCATCAAGCGCGGTAAACACACAATGGAGATGTGCAGTGATTAATGTTTATGGTGAAATAACGATTTGCATTCGAATTTCCGAATTTCACCCGGCCATCCATGACAGATGGTGTCGTGGGAAATAACTATGAAATCTCTTTAATATGTTTGGCTATAGTTTACACAAATGCTCACAGAAATTGCGCCAAAGATTGATCCATTTCTCGCCTTGTCTCTCCTATTTCCAGCTAAGTTCCGCTTACTTTCGACACGTGTTGGGATCGATTTGAAACTAAATTCTCAGAATCTAAATTTCAAGGTAATTATACAAGTTCTTTAATATTTTGAAACTAATTTTACTGTCAACCGTTGCTCGTCAGCTCCCAGTAAAAATGTTTTCCTTATGTTCAATAAATTGTGTATTAATTTATGAAACACACAATTCTGACACTTTTGTGACGGACATTTCCAGCTTCATGATGGATATAGGCTACGCCATTTTGCGTGTGACACCATATAACAAGTATTTTGACTATGGCGTCAGATACTTGAGAAACAGATCGGGCACTTGCCTTTTCTTTAGGGTATCAATCGCTAGATCCGCGTATGATTCAAGTAATTAAGACCACCTATTAATGACTCGGCTACAAGATGGGTTCGGCTACAAAGTTGTTTCATACGGCTCATTGGAAGGTAGGGCGAATCAGCACCACACACCATGACGCTGACAATTGATAGTCTTACAATTTGATAAATATATATATATATATATATATATGTATCAGTGATGTCATAGTCAACGCACCTCACGTATAAACTGACTTTGCAATCAAATGACGTATATATCCACACTAAAGTGGTGCCAATAAGCTTGTTATGTTATGACGTACTTCCAGGTTTACCTTTATTGTTGCCAGAATCATCACTTGAAAATAGCTAGGCGACAACTGTTTGTAAAATCTATTGAAATTCACAGCTGGTTTATGGAGTTAAAAAGAATATAGTAGAAGTATTGCTTAGAGCATGCTGAAGTATATCTGGATGATCAAATACAGAATGAGAAGTGGAAGTCCTTGATTAGGAAAGCTATTCAGCTGTACTGGAAGGAAGAAATATCAAGGGCAGTATCATGGTACAGTTCACTGAGGTACCTGAATGAAATATTCCAGGAAAACTGCATCCTGTACTACAAGCTGACTCCTCTTCTGAAAGAGATGCCCGTATATCGGTCAAATTGAAACTACTCACTGGAATGTATAATATACTACAAGAGAGCCGAAGTAAATTTAAAAAGATATCGTCAATCCATTATGCCAATTATGTAAATCTGAACAGGAAACGGTCGAACACTTTCTAATCAGATGTCCAGCGTTGGATTCCATTAGGCAGGCGCCCATTCAGTCTATCGATGCTTGCCTTCTGAAAAATTGTCATTTAGTTGTTAGTGATTATTCAGCTGAAGAACTCGTACAACTTTTATTAGATTATACAAGAATCGTCGATCCTGAGCTAATGAATCCTGAGTTTCTGAGCATATTAGAGTGTCATGCTAGACGCTTAACTTACTTACTTCATACAAATAGATACAAGCCACTTAGTATGTCCAATTTTGTTACTGCCTCTACCTAATTATTAATTATTGTTAATTGTTGATGAAAAAGAAATATGGTTAAACAGTGATAGTTCCACAAGGGCAGAACGATATACTGAATAATAGGACACACTTACGCATGTCAATGCGGTTCTCCTACAAATGAGGTTGTGATATGTTACAAGTTACAAATTACAAGTTGGTCAACAACAAATGATACCGTCATAAACAACAAAATTATGATGATTTGATTAGACTAGATTATTTATCGGCGCACAATCTTTTGCATGAAGATATAGCTAAACATGAAGGTTACACAGACGTAATATAGATTACAAGACACACAGTACGAATAGTGAACAACTATGATATGAAAATGCTAATCCATTAATATTAATAATGTATGGCGGCTATATACATATATCTAAACAAACATCATGTTGCAGGATTATCATTGGTAGACATATTATAGTATGTGATTTAACATATATGTAGACAGATTAGTTTGTATAGTTTTAGCTCTAATAGCACGTGCAATATACATATAGCTAAATATTAAATTAACCCGTTAACCTCTTAAATACCAGGGTCTCTATTTCTAAGGAAACGTGTCAATAAGTTGCTGAATATTGCGAAATTAATCTGACCGGAAACCGATGCTGCACTAGGCAGCAACAACTCCCGGGAAAATCACCTCCAAAACATTCAACATATAGACACATGGATTGTCACGGGTAGACATGTAGTCTGTGGTTTGATTGACAGACTGACATATTATGCTATAACATTTGTTGCTGGCGGACCGATGCTTAGCGTATTTGTTAAGGCATTTTGCCTTTTAATGGTGCATTTTGAAACATAGTTCAATACCGCTTTACAAATCCCACTGTCCCCTTATTATACCGTAGTAAGAATTAAAAAATGTCATCTGAGCTAAAGTTAGAGATATCTATAAATGAGTTGAGAGAATTAAATAGAATCAGTCTTTCGATTTCATAGAATTGGCAGCGAGCAATGAAAAGCTTCTCGTCCTCAACAACTCCAACCGAGCAAAAGTAAGCACACTCTGTTCTCTACTGGAGTTTTTGGGACAGTATGCCTACGCACTTCTATCCGGAGGTTATGCGCGCTGACTCTGAGTTTGGCAAAATCCTTACGCCTAGAATAGTCTCCATTAACTAGTAGATAGTTTTCAATATTGAAGTTATTTTTGAAAGTCCTGTAAGTGCGAAGTTTACATCCCTGTTGGAATTTGCCAACAGGGCATATAACATCCCTGTTTATATGATGAAGCCAGTTCCATGTGTCCCTCGTTCCCACGGCATCCTTTAATAGTTTGGAAGATTCATTTTTATTTACTGTGGTTTGATTGGTCCAAATTTCCTGACGGTTAAAATTTGTCCTTAGATTTTTTAACGTGTTGACCAATTTGTTTCACCTAACGAGGCGCAAGAATGCATATAGGCATGATGAACTATTGTCTCAGAGTTAATGCCACATAAACTACAAGAGAAGTATTATTAGGGCTGGCTGCCCAAGTTCACCCCTCACAGCGGCATTCGTAGTGTTCCTGTTAACTCCTAGTATATATTTACAAAAATTGATACGTACTTTCTCAACAGGTACATTATCTCCTAACCTCAAAAAGTTGTGTTCATTGGTACCTTTCGTACCGTAGAAAGTGACCCAAACGTCTGTAATATGCCAATATTGGTAGAATAAGAGAATGGAATAGTTTAAACGCCATTAAGCCATTGTTTCTTGCATTGACAGATTTAAGTTTGAACAATGTTTTCTTAGCCTGTTCAGCCAATCTTTCACAGGCATCCCTAAAAATACCAAGATAGCAATAAGCTTTTATTAGTGAATCTTTGTAGGTAAATGAATGCATGTATTTGATATGAAGTAATAGAAGCAAAATACACACTTCGGTCTAATAAGAACGTGCATGACGTCAGACTTAACAAGTGAACATGTTCGACAATATCTACAATTTAATAAACATTTTGCTGAATATTTAAGATTAATTTCAGTGGTAGCAGTTGCTGCCAAAATAATCGACAGTTTGTCTGTATAGCAATCTGTCCTTGAAATTGAGATTTTGGGTAATCAAGGTTCAAAGTGATAAACTCTATTGTATAGCTAGAAATGTGTGGGCGTAGCTAGAAATGGACGGGCCTAGCTATAAATGGATGGACCTGGCTAGAAATGGACTGGCCTAGCTAGAAATGGACGGGCATAGCTAGAAATGGGCGAGCATAGTTAGAAGTGGACGGGCACAGCTAGAAATAGACGAGCATGGCTAGAAATGGAAGGGCATAGCTAGAAATGTACAGGCATAGCTAGAAATGGGCGGGCATAACTAGAAGTGGACTTGTATAGCTAGAAATGGACTGGCATAGCTAGAAATGTATGGGCATAGTTAGAAATTGACGGGCATAGCTATAAATTGACGGGCATAGCTAGAAATGGACGGGCATAGCTAGAAATGGACGGGAATAGCTAGAAATGGACGGGCATAGCTAGAACTGGACGGGCATAGCTAGAAATGTGTGGCCATAGGTAGAAATGGACGGACATAGCTAGAAGTGGACGGGCATAGCTAGAAATGAACGGGCATAATTGGAAGGGGACCGGCATAGCTAGAAATGGACAGGCATAGCTAGAAATGTGTGGGTATTGCTTTAAATGGAAGGGCATAACTAGAAGTGGACGGGCATAGTTAGCAATGGACGGGCATAGCAAGACGTGGAGGGGCATAGCTAGAAATGGACGGGCATAGCTAAGAAATGGATGGGTATAGCTGGAAGTGGATGGGCATAACAAGAAATGGACGGTCATAGCTAGAAATGGACGGACATCGCTAGATGTGGACTGGTATAGCTATAAATGGACGGGCATAGCTAGAACTGGACGGGCATAGCTAGAAATGTGTGGCCATAGGTAGAAATGGACGGACATAGCTAGAAGTGGACGGGCATAGCTAGAAATGAACGGGCATAATTGGAAGGGGACCGGCATAGCTAGAAATGGACAGGCATAGCTAGAAATGTGTGGGTATTGCTTTAAATGGACGGGCATAACTAGAAGTGGACGGGCATAGTTAGCAATGGACGGGCATAGCAAGACGTGGAGGGGCATAGCTAGAAATGGACGGGCATGACTAAGAAATGGACGGGTATAGCTGGAAGTGGATGGGCATAACAAGAAATGGACGGTCATAGCTAGAAATGGACGGACATCGCTAGATGTGGACTGGTATAGCTATAAATGGATCGCGTTCCTTTCATAATCCTAATTGATTAATTTGCTATCTTATATGCTTAATGGCATTTTACATCCATTTGTGCTCCCCGACGTTCCGCTAGGCTCGCCAAGTTATTAATACCGAGAGGGATAATCGAACATTGTTATTCCGACTCGGATATAATGGCCGGTAAACACATAATAGAAACAGGAATATTGGGCCGATGTTATTTGTTGAGCTGCCAACAAATATATGGAAGGATGCCCGGGTGTATTGCGCAATACATGAATGAGGTGTTAATGCACATCTGAGCATGGGTAAGCTTTTACAGAGATGTTAAATGTATAGCAGCGCAAATTGTCTAACAGCCATCACAATTGAGTAATGTGATGTGCTATACAATTAGCCATTATCAACACGCACATACGCTCACCCCAAGTGAACCACCGCCACTGTCCGAAACGCCAAAGCTTCACATAGTGATTGATTAGTACAGATTTCAGATCGATGTGTGGCTGCCTATGCCACATTCATGTCCATAATATCAACATTACATTTCTGAACAATAGTTTACCTGTGTATTCAACGAGCTATTTCACAAAGAACTCGGCTTTGTAACAATGGAGATGCAAATCAATGAAGATTGTCTCGCTGATAACACGACATAGTGAGAAATCCCATGACATTTTAAGGGGATATGTCACGAGGTGTTTATGTTAATACCAAATGAAACATCTAAAAAATACATATTTTGAGAAATTGTCCACTTCATTTGATCTCACGGGATTCGGTTTCGGTAATATGCGTGGCCAGTTATTGAAGATCATCCTACCACCAGACATAATTCTATTACCATACATAATTCTTCTAAAAGTGTGTTCGTTTTACACTTTCTGTTGCAATAATTTGATTATCCGTTTAACCTCTGCATTTGTCATTCATTCACAAATCACTCCCTAGATGTTGCTCGGTGTCACGAAAGACCACTGTGAAACGCTAATATCGGATATGTATCTGCATTGCCCCCTCGTGGCTCATCTAGATCGCCCTCAATTCTTCATTATTCATACAGATTCGCACATCTCTGACATGAAAAATACACACCTTACTCGGATCAAATATTTCTAGTGTAGCCAGAACTAAATCAACATTGCTAAATCAAACGTGAAATGGTATTTTGTGACATCTATATGTTCACTTTGATGATGCGTCTGTCACACAACAGAGAGCACTATGTGGCGGACAGGCTACCTGCCTCGTTGAACTGAAGGCGGATATTGCCTTAAGCCATGTATGCCAAACAGCATTTTCCATGATAACTTACTTGTATGAAAGGCCATTAATCTTCTGTCATTATATTTATGCTAAAACTATGGTCTTTTCATACAGTTGTGATTATCATCAAATCACCACCACCCACCCATTCACCCATCCATCCATCCAACCATCCATCCTGTTACCAATGGCGGGAATCGAGTATACTTCAGCATACTCATATATATGACGTCATGATCAAAATACATCACCAGTTAGCTGACGTCACAATCAAATGACATAAGTTCAACGTAAAAGCGTTAAGGGTCCGACAATAACCCATTCTCCCGCCGGCAGAGGGTTAATCCTCCGTGACGTCGTAACTCCAGACAGACGTAATTCACCTTTCCAGAATACCCACCCATCATATGACGTCATAATAAACCGCGTGATGCAATTTTGTAACTCCCCTTACTTGCGGGAGCAATTTGGAACTTTCTAATTATTGTTCACGAATATCAAGATCTACTTCGGAACACGAACTTGCGGTAAGGCCTTTACGGCCTGAATATGTGATTTTACAGATGTAGAGACAGCGATGTTCTTTGGGGGATGACTCACCGGATCTGCCGGCCACGCCAAAGTGGTATTTCAACCGTCCCCATACTGATGTCGTGCAGGTTCTTCTAACTTTCGACCGCAGCAAGTAAACTTTGCCCGGTGCGTCTTCAGAGCTGGCTGACGTACCCGGCACCATTAAGCTTTGTTTTGTATCTTCATCTGCATCTAACAACCCCCGCTTGTGATCGGGTTGTTGTCAACTTCCATCCATACCATCGGTGTACGGGAACTTTCTTCACAGCAGTAATGCTATTGTATCTCTTACTGACTACTCGTTAGACATTCTATATTGTGCTTACAGTCCTGAGTTCGATCCGCTCCCGTCATGAGCAGCTCGTGGGAATCCTGCTTGCGGGAACCAACCTGCCGGAACTTTCCAGCTTCCTGAGAATGCATCCACTCACGTCAAACTAAGAATGACGTATCAATTTCAGTAACACGATAGCCGAACTTAAGAATGGCTACCGATTATTCAAGTAATTATACTTAACATTTTAATTATTCCGTTAAATGTATTCTTCTAATTATATCGTATCCGTATAAATGGTCCCGATGACTAAAAGGTACCGCAACGGTCCTAGGACCGCTAGTTATAATTTCTGTATATGTTTATAGTTATTCTCATTTTCTGTAGGGTGTTTTCACTAACCGCACCGTAGTAGGTTCGTTAACCTGTACTAAAAATATATGATTCTGATCATTTGATACTGTATTGATTGTTCTGGTTAGTTTTTATATGGCCAGTAGCCATCAGTTCATATGTTTTGTTTATTTGTAGAAAATATATAGGACTGCAGTGCACGTAGGAAACACTATACAGCAACACTTATATATGCAGCATTTTCTCCCGCCACCAACAATTTTTCACCGAGGTCGCTGTCCGTGCTATAACTCTGTTTAGCCCGGCATGCTACCGACTAATACCTTTTCTATTCAGCTCGATAGGATAGATTTAATATGACTAGAGACAATTTCTTCGTTAGGAAATCTATAGTATGCTCCTCTCTTCCGGCAGTTGCGATAATTTAGCCCCGCACTCCAGCAAGATTCATAACTCTAAGATTTTGTCTCTCTTCATGTTCCACTCAGCCTTGTGGCTTCTTAATTGTTTGGATGTCCCTATCCGCACCATGGGCTGATCTGACCCTGGGAAACTTTTGGGGTTTCCGAGCGGTGATGACCAGGGTGTGGTATCACATACATTCCCTCCGTATCTTCGGATACTTAGTAGTTAGCACTTCTGCCAATGTAGGAAAGCACTGCAAAAACATATCTTAATTATTATTTTATTTGCTGAGCAATCTTTCCACAACGCAGTGCAAAACTGGGCAACTTGTATTTAAACCTAACGTCAGGTTAAACAGTTAGTTCCATAGGACCAGGTGACGGGCGAGATATGCATCCCTACCGAATTCCATAAAAATGTCTGGGCATGATATTTAGATCTGCCACGCCCTCACGGGAAGGACATTTACGGTGGGTATTCGTCTCAATTAACCCCATCATAACGATAGATCAGTTGCCTGAAAATGCTTTTGTGAAAAGTAGCCAGTGCCTTGTGACGTTTTATGTGGCTACGGAGTGAGATGTCCGGATTCTTATCCAGTTCGGAGATCTTACTAAGTAACATGTATGAGCGCTGTCTTCAGCATTGATGTCTTAGGGCATCCGTTCTCAAGGACAGCCGTGTCTAACAGCTAGGTAGATCTCCGCCATTTGCGGCCTAAAAATAGTTCTTGTTTCTGAAAACTAAAAGCTAGTTAAGCAGAGCAGAAGGCCTGCATAAATAAGGTGGCAACTACTAATTCACCATCCTAAGAATCACATAAGACGGCGACGTGGGAATCCTTTGGGAATCGTTCGTCCCGTCTTCACGTAAAACAGCACGCAACCCTATAGTCATAATGTCACTAGGTATGGTCTTTTCTTTTCAAACATTTTGGTTGAAATATTAGTGGGCCCATTTTTGCCTACTACTCTTCTCCAGCCTTAAGCAGTGGCGACATTTTCCCGTGATGGAGGCCCGCGCGAGGAACTTGCCTCTCGCAAGGATTCAGTAACGATGGTCCACGCGAGGATAATACTCCTCACCCCAAATTAGCACTAGGAGTAGTGCCCACGTGAGGCACATGATTTTTCGTCACTACAGAGATAATCTTCTTTCCTTTCAGCTTAGAGGTATAATAACTTATATTAAGTTAATTAGTTAATTCTCGTGTACGGAAGCATCCCTTGCAGGGATACCTCTGCGGACCTACGAGTCTGTGTGGTACCTCCAAGAGCCCCATGTTTAAACGTTCATCCGGCTGTCTGTATGTCTTGTATTTTCGTATGCTCATTAGTTTTATCTAGCATACTCGACAGTCTGTTTAGGTAAAATCATTGCATAGACTTATATTTAATTAGGTCGCCAAATCAAAACTTGTAAGTCCATAGATCACGAAATTGCTATGGACAGGCATACTGGTGACACAAACTCTTGGGATGAGACCGTTGTATTTAATGTTCGCGACGATGGTCGCACGGCCCCACCGGAACGATTGAGTTCCACCGGCCTTAGGAGCCGGTTTTTGTTACCCGTAGGGCAGTCTCGTACAGGGTCCGTCACCCCGAGACTGGATGCTAACCAGCGTCATCATTCGTCGTGCACTTGCGGTATGGCGAGTCGACATCACATGCCGGAATGGCCCGACACTACCCCGCGAGCTACACTGCACCTTGCCACATGATTCGAGTTCTAGTACGGACCCACTTGTCTGTTCTCAATCTAGTTCATGGGATCTGCTTTCACCCAACAGCGTCAATCCGGAGAACATCACCCACGATATGGGGCCCGTGGTTACATTAGCTACCATTACCCTTAACGAAATCAATGGAACAGCTAGCAATACCATAGGGACTCAGACAGCCAGAGTAGTGGATGATATGAGGCCACTGGAACAAATTGCGAACTACCTTCTACAGTTAAGTGATGTTAAGCTAGCTGTAGCTAATATAGAAGAGAATGTTATGGAAAAGATTCTCCAAGTGAAAGATGAAAACACTGAACTAAAACTCCAACTAATGGAGAATGATGTTAAGAATCTGCGGGATAAGAATACATATTTAGACAGCGAGAACAAAGACCTTAAGCGGGAATTACAGGCCCTAAAAGCAATAAAAGGTGATGACCGGCAGTGTAAGCAACACGAAAAAGAAATATCCAGCCTTAGAGACTGCAATTGTAAATTAACTGCTAAATTCAATGAACTACAGGCTGAGATCTTAAGTAATGAAATGCAACAGAAAGAAATTTCCGCTGAACATAAAGTTACACGTAACAGAATGGAGGAGAATACGCGCAGCCTTTTGCAAGAGCTAGACGCAGCTGAAACGCAGAATCAGAGTAAAAGTGACAGCATTGATTTACTGGAAAAGAAGTATGAGAAAATAGCCTCCAAACTGGATAAAGCAGCCGATGAAATACTCAGCTGGAAGGTCCATGATCAAAGGAAGAAATTGTGTGAGAAGATTCATGCTATGTGTGTGTATAATTCAGGAACTCAGCCAGAAGCTCAGCTTGTTACCCCCAGAATCGCACCTACTCAGAGCAAAGACATTTTATTAGTAGGAACCCGTTTGCTTAAGCATGTCAAGCCAGAAAAACTACTCAGGGATTTTAGAGCAATGCTACAAATAAAATATCACGTTGAAGAAGCAGCTAATTTATTAACGATTATTCAGACCCTCAACCCGCATGTGTTGTATTCCAAGAAATGAGTAACGACATAAAGAAGGATGATAAAGATCACACCCAGTGTACGGAAGAATTGGTGCGGCTTATAGACAGCACTAGGATGAAATTTTCAGACACAAAGATTATTGTATCACTTCCACCTGGCCGTGGTGACTGTAACTTACACTTTAAGACACTTTGTGCTAACCTGTTAGTGAAACAAAGATTACTAAATTATGATAATATCCACATCTGTGACAATGGTAACTTACTAGTCAATGACAGGCCATCAGCAAAGTACTTGATGATATACATTTAAATTCTGCAGGCACTAGCAGGCTAGTAGCCAACATCAAGGACATTGTGTGCAAAATCCTCGACATTGATTTGAAAAAGCGAGAGTATTAAAAAAACAGGACTCCTACAGAAAGGGAAGCGACCGTCGAGCAAACTATCATGATCAGGGACACGAACGCTCTTACCAAAACAATGAGGACACATCAACAATGGCAGTCCTATGCTACAGCTGCTTCATGGGATCGATCAGGATATCGCACACAGACAAACTATTCCCCTAGGCAGGATGATTTTAACTCATTCATATCAAATTACTATTCATATAATGCATAGATCCGCTCTTTCAGTATGTGCTTGGAATAGCGAAGGGGTAGGTAACTTGTTCATTGGTTCTAAACTCGATCGTCCTGAAGCTAAGGAAATCTTATCGTCTAAAGAAATAATTGGGTTAATAGAAACCTATGTTGGGTCTGATGACTATATTAATTTAGATGGCTTTGTTAATGTTGCCCAAACTTGCAGGTCCAAACATAAAAAAGCTAAGAAATACTCTGGCGGAATAGCGGCCTTAATCAAATCTAATATCAGTGAGGGATTATGCCAGGTCAACTCCCCTAACATACCATTTGACATAGTTTGGTTAAAATTATCTAAAACATTTTTCAATTGTCAGCATGATATGTATCTTGCATTCGTTTATGTCAGCCCCAAACATTCTTCATTTAGTCTCCGAGAAGGCAATGATTTATATGCCAAACTGGAAGCTGATATAGCACACTTCTCCCCGAAAGGGCAAATCATGCTTGTTGGGGACTTTAATGCCCGTACCTTAGATATGGAGGATTTCATCATGGAAGAGGATGACAGTTATCTACCTCTCCCTGATGACTATCGATTCGATAAACCACTGAGGAAAAGGCTTAACCAGGACAAAACCTCTAACGCATTTGGTAATGAGATGCTTAATCTTTGTAAAGCCACTGGTTTACGGATTCTGAATGGCAGAACATTAGGTGACTGCTTTGCTTGTCTCACCTGTCACAAATATAATGGGAGTAGTACTATTGATTATGCACTGGTTAACCACTCACTGTACTCAGTAATTAATCATTTCCATGTGCACGAATGGCTTGAAACATTATCTGACCACTGCATGGTTTACCTTTCCTTAGACCTGAAACATCAATCAACTGCTTACAGTCAGCTTAAACTTCAAGCTCCTACAAATCAGCAAATCAGTTTAAATGGGATAAAGATTCATACTTTAAATTCAATCTTGCCTTGAAATGTCCTGATGTTATAAACAAGCGTACTTATATTGAACAACATGGGAATTCACATGAGATACTTGCAGATGACCTACTTGATGTATTTACAGAAAACCTGATTATATTGGCTGATAGGTCTTTACGTAAGAAAAGGTACTTTAAAAAACGTATGACTCACCAAAAATTGTTTGACTTGGCATGTCTGGAATTAAAGCGAGAATGTAAAAGGCGTAGTCGCCTGTTAACAGGAAATCCTTTTGACACCAACATCAGAGAACGTATGTTTGCGGTAAAAAAGAAATACAAATCCCTAATTAAAAGTACTAAGCGCAAATATAAATCAGATATTTTGCATAAATTAGACATGATGCATCACAACAACCCATCAGCGTATTGGAAACTGTTTAATGAGTTAAAATCTGGAAACACCAGTAAGCCATCTAAATCAACAGATGCAAAAACTTGGTTCCTTTACTATAAGAAATTGTTAGGTACTACTCCCCATGAGAATCCTGTCCTAGATGATGTAATTAAGGCTGAAATTAGGGAGCTTGAAGAACAGCCATGGTTCAATGAGTTAGACTATAGGATTTCGTATGAAGAGACTAGGAATGTTCTAACAAATTTAAAGCCCAACAAAGCTGTAGGGCGTGATGGTATTGCCAATGAGATGCTGAAAGCTGGCGCGGATATGTTTGCATCCCCACTCACTGTAATTTTTAACACATTTTTCTCTAGTGGTAAATACCCCGAGAAATGGCAGGGCGGGCTTATCACCTCAATTTTTAAGTCCGGAAATCCAATTAACCCTGACAATTTTCGGGGTATCACAATTTGCAGTAACTTGGCTAACGTATTCAGCTCCATTGTTAACAATCGTCTTGTGAAATAGTAGAGGCACATAGGCATAGAGCTGAAGAACAAATCGGATTCAGAAAGTCCTCTCGGCCAGCCACTCACATGTTTGTGTTAAAAAGCCTCATTGACGCCTCCACAAATCCCAAGAGTGGGAAGCTGTTTGCGTGCTTCGTGGATTTTAGCAAGGCATTCGACAAAGTCTGGTGGTCCGGTCTATTTTATAAGTTCTTGAATGCTGGAATTATGGGTAATTTCTACTCAGTAATAAAAAAATATGTATAGCAAAATATACAGCTGTCTAAAGCTAAAGAATGGGCTAACTCCTACATTTCAGATATACCAAGGCGTTCGTCATGGAGAAGTATTGACGACCTGCCTGTAGAGTTAGCCAAGGAGAACACATGTCCTGTTGATCCGTGTGAGAGTAAACTACAATGTCTCATGTATGCCGATGATATTGTCCTTTTGTCAGAATCCAAAGATGGCTTACAGCAGTGTTTAGATAATTTAAATAATTATTGTCATAAGTGGAAACTTGAGGTCAACCTTTCGAAGACAAAGGCTATAATTTTTAGCAAAAATGGCAGGCTGCTGAGTGAGAATTTTACATTTAATAATCACTACATCGAATGTGTTAAGTTCTACAAATATTTGGGAGTGGACTGTAGTAACAATGGGTCCTTTACATTGGCTAAGGATGACTTAAAATTCAAAGCACAAAAAGCTACCTTTAAATTGAAAAAGTTACTATGTCAGGAATCTTTATCTCCCAAAGCTGCATTAAGTCTGGATGCTTCTTTAATCAAGCCTATTGCCATGTATGGGTGTGAAATATGGGGTTCATCCCTTTGTTCCACATCGCTGCAAGGACTCTTCAAGAAATTTGAAAGTCTGTCTGCAGAGAAAACTATTCCACAACTGATGCAGTGAGGAGTGAACTGGGGCTATTTCCAATATGAATTTCAGTAATGAAAGCAGTCTTAAAGTACAGACTCCGTCTAGAAGAGGCCTGCCTAAACTCATTGGTTGGCAAAGCATACCACCTCTCTAAAATGCTAGCAAGGAACCATGCTAGCTCATGGGTAGGACCAGTGAATGAATTAATCAGAATCATCGGAGGAGGTATGCCCAAACGGAGAACTGTATCAATATAATGAAAGATGAACTGATAATCAGATGGAACAGGTCCCTTGCCCGAACAGATTCAAATAAACTTAGAACATTTGTTACATTTAAATCGAATTTCACTTTTGAAAACTATCTCACAACTGTTAAGAATGGTGAGCATAGAATTGCATTAACCCGCTTAAGGACATCTAATCACAGGCTACATATTGAAACAGGTAGATTTACCCAGCCAAAAAAACAAATCGAAAGTAGGGTATGTAGCCTGTGTAACTTAGGTGAGATTGAAGATGAAACTCATTTCCTAGTTCGATGTCTCTTCTATCAGGATGAACGAATGATTCTCTATGAACATATTTACGCATTAAGTGTGAATTTTCAAACTTTAAGCTGCAAAGATAAGTGTATCTACTTGCTGACAGCTGATAATTCTGCCATAAAAGAAGTGGCAAGTTTTTGCTTCAAAGCTTTTAAAAAACGATCAATGGAGTTGACAAAGTAAGTGCCAATGTACAGGTTACTTACCCTTGTGCGCGGTGTACCTGTGTGGTGTGTGTGTGTGCGTGCGTGTGTGCGTGCGTGCGTGCGTGCGCGCGTGCGTGCGTGCGTGCTTGCGTTGCATGTCGTAAATTTATAACACACACACACAGCTGTAGAATATTTTGTAACTAATTTGACTGGGTGCCGTTTCTGCCTATGGCAGCAACAGCGCCCAGTCAAATTAGTTTCAAAATATTCAACATAATATTTATTAAATAATAATAATAATAATAATAATAATAATAATAATAATAATAATATTTATTCTATCCAGCCCATAGATGGGTCATTACAAAAATGAATTAACGCTTAACATATCTACATTATTATTATTTAATAAATATTCTGTTGAATATTTTGAAACTAATTTGACTGGGCGCTGTTACTGCCATAGGCAGCAACGGCACCCAGTCAAATTAGTTACAAAATATTCTACAGCTGTGTGTGTGTGCGTGCGTGCGTGCGTGCGTGCGTGCGTGCGTGCGTGCGTGCGTGCGTGCGTGCGTGCGTGCGTGCGTGCGTGCGTGCGTGCGTGCGTGCGTGCGTGCGTGCGTGCGTGCGTGTTATAAATTTACGACATGCAACGCAAGCACGCACGCACGCACGCACGCACGCACGCACGCACGCACGCACGCACGCACGCACGCACGCACGCACGCACGCACGCACGCACGCACGCACGCACGCACGCACACCACACAGGTACACCGCGCACAAGGGTAAGTAACCTGTACATTGGCACTTACTTTGTCACGGTCCGATGGTATTGCGAGAATGACAATAACCATGTGAAGAGATGGATCCATTTCTAGCCATGTCCCGACAATTTGTAGCTATGCCCGCCCTTTTATAGCTTTGTCCCGCCCATTTCTAGCCATGTTCCGCCAATTTGTAGCTATGACCTCCCATTTCGAGCTATGTCCCGCCCATTTCCAGCTGTGTTCGTCCATTTCTAGCTATGCCGGCCATTTCTAGCTATGCCCTCCCATTTCTAGCTATGCCCCGCTCATTTATAGGTATGCCCGCCCTATTCCAGCTGTGCTCGCCAATTTCTAGCTATGCCCACTATTTCTAGCTATGCCCGCCTATTTCTAACTATGCCTGCCCATTTCTAGCTATGTCCCGCCCATTTCTGGCTACGCACGCCCATTTCTAACTATGTCCAGCCCATTTCTAGCTATGCACCGCTCATTTCTAGCTATGACCAGCCCATTTATAGGTAGGTCCCGCCCATTTCTAGCTATCATCCTCACACTTTGTACGGTGTTTGAATCTATTTTAACACTTTGCACCATGAATTATCAGAATCTCAATTTTACGCTAACCATACAGGTAAACTAACTATACAGCTAAGCTAACTATACAGGCAAACTAACTATACAGGAAAGCTGTTGAATATTTAGAAACTGCTTTTTGGACGATGACGACAAAACGACACTTACGCCGGCGGCGGCGGCGGCGACGACGACGACGACGACGACGACGACGACGACGACGACGACGACGACGACCAATTCTTGAATTGTATGGCTGCGTGATAGCTCGCCGATTAACACCTTCGTGACCTGTGTATGTATGCGTGAGTGCGTGTGTGCGTGTGTGTCCAGGGATGTATCTAATACACGACTGATCTGATTGGACTCAAAGTTTAACACAACAAAGGATGTTACAGTGTTAGATGATTCGGGCTCAGAACAGACTCAGACTAGTAAAAAGTGAAAATTTGTAATAGGCTAAAATACACCAAAATACGTAATTTCAAAATGATAAAGGCTTTTTTTCAAATTGCAAGTCACGTATTTTCGCGCTAACTCGCTAACTTCGCTATATATATATATAGAAACACCTAGATCAGGGCCGTAGGGTAGGATTTTGAAAGGGGTTCGTGGACTTGTCTTGGGTGGAGTCCTTCCCACACACACACACCCTCCTCCACCCCACACCCACCCACCCCAAGATTAAAAACATTTTTTTTGGTTTTCGAAAGTGAAATGGTGCATTTTTCCACAATCTGGGTATAAAAATCAACAAAATGGATGATATCAACATAGTCATATCTGATTCATATTTATATCAAATTTAGGCAAATTCAATACACAGACATTAGGGGGTTCGATCACACACGCACGCACGCACGCACGCACGCACGCACACAAACACGCCCCCACCCCTCCCCGAGCAGACGCCCCCCCCACCCCTCCCCCAACCGTACGGGCCTGTAGACGTACATACGCAGTTGATTTGATAGCTCCGGAATATGTCATTCGTATCTCGCGAGATCTCCTTCGATACGAGATCGTGTATTCGAAGAAGCAACGCCTCTATTTTTAGATTGTGGGATATGTGTGTCTGTTCGTCTGTCTGGCTGGCTGACTATGAGCATGTGTACGTGTCCATTTCAATAACAGAACAAGCATACTGAGCGAGGTAATTATCAGTCGCTTATTTAATAATAATAGTCAAACGCTGTAAATAATATGACAAGAAAGTAATCTCAAGATAATTACATCCTCGATTGAGTCAATCAATACCCAAGTAATGCAGTGTGATCTGTTGTCAAGCGTGATCGTTATTGCAATCTATTAATTAGCCACTCGAGGATTGCTGGAATACACGACAGCCGCTGACATATTGGACAAGACACTATAAGTAACGCCTGGATGTGCAAGATGCCGTGGGAAATACACGTTTCAAACCACACAACCTATCAAACCAGCCTTATATTCTGTACGAGGTGCACAAACACAGTTTCAATAGGTCGCTCTATTAGAGCGCTCTGTAACAAAACTATTCTCTACGGTACGATAAGAAAACGCTATCACAGCATCCTTTGCAAGATATGCTTATGACGTAATATATGCCTCCGCGACGTATGACATTATTTCGCGTGCAATTACGTCACAGATTAAAAACATGTTTTGTTTTTCGCGAGTTACCGTCAAACATGTTTCGCGAAATAGTAGGGCTCGTTTTCGCCACTGACGGAGTCGGTGGTTGACTGACGCAGTCCGTGGTTCCAGCGCTTCTGCGTTCCGGAAGTTGAAGATTTACTGACCTGGGGCTTGTTTTCGCGACTGACTTGGTTCGTGGAACCACGAACCCATGAACCAGGAACCACTGACCACGAACCAGAAACGCCAAGACGGTATTTATGTAAATTAACGAGGCTTACCGATTGTAAATTCAAGCATTCTAAATCGCGTTAACTTTAGCAATTAATTTGATTGTAATTCTATTTAGACTTTAATTTCAGTCTATGTAAATCGCAGACGACCGCATACACTAAAATATTGACGAGATCTCGTCATTCAAATAAGTTGTAAAATTTAGCTGGGCGCCGCCATCTTGAAATTTACGAACCAGTAACTATTGGCAACAATGAACCGAGATCAAAACTCGGTTACTGGTTCGACGAACCTGGGGCTTGTTTTCGCGAGTGACTTGGTTCGTGAAACCACGGACTCAGGAACCAGGAACCACTGACCACGGACCAGAAACGCAAAAGCGGCATTTATGTAAATTGACGAGACTTGCCGATTGCAATTTCGTGGCAATATTCTGAACACACAAGCATTCTAAATTGCGCTAACTTTAGCGATTAATTTGATAGTAATTCGATTTAGACTTTAATTTCAATTTATGTAAATCGCAGAAGACCGCATACATTAAAATATTGACGAGATCTCGTCATTCAAATAAGTTGTAAAATTTAGCTGGCCGCCGCCATCTTGAAATTTAAGAAACAGTAACCATTGGCAACAACGAACCGAGATCAAAACTCGGTCACTGGTTCGACGAACCAAGTCAGTAAATCTTCAACTTCCGGAACGCCAAAACGCACGAACCACAGACTGAGTCAGTGGTTCACTGTGTCCGTCAGTCTAGAAAACTAGCACCAAGTCAGTAGATCTTTAACTTCCGGAATACCAAAACGCACGAACAACGGACTGCGGCAGTGGTTCACTGAATCCGACAGTCGCAAAAACGAGCCCTTGGTTCTCACTTATTACTGATTTGATGAGAGCGTATAATTCCCTTACGGTCGTCACTTCAGGATTCAAATCGCTTATTTTCCTTTTATTCTTCCCTATATCCCTTTTATAAACTGGTACGGTTATTTAGTGTTATGTTACGTGTAAATCTATGCTTTATGAACGTTCATTTGTAGAGCAGTTACTAAAATATAACTGGACTAGATTGTCAAATGATCATCTAAATATTCAATGTCTGTTTGCTTTGTTATTGCGCTGTATTTCAGAGATGCGGTGTTTCCAAAATGGGCAGTGTTTGATCAAATATGTTCAGTCATTATGGTGTTTATGTGTAGCTGAAATAATCCGCTTATTGTTTTATGGGTGCCACTATTAGCGAAGAAACCAGTTTAAACAATGCCATAAATTTGCCATACCGCTAAGTTGAGATAAATATATATGTTTTACTTCAGCAAAAAATGAGTAAAATATAACAATTTTAAAGCCAACTAATTGTCCATATTTATTTCTAGAAGTACGCTGAGGGAATCTACATTTCAAAATATTTCTATTGAAGACCCCGATTACCCAGACTAGAGGGATGGGTCACACCTTTCCGCACCTTTTGTGCAATGATAATTTTTCTTATGTTTTGTCGTGCAGAGATGAGCAGTTTAACATGGAGCTGTGTATGGTATTATATCATCATGCGTGTGCAGACATGGTAATGTGCGGCTTTCTGAGGCAACATACCTTTTCTGCAATGTCATTTTCAAGATGAACCCCATTCTCGTATTTCTCGAACACTACACTATAGTTCTCAACTGCAAATGTTCCTCCATTAAATTATGATGGCCATGTATATATATATATATATATATATATATATATATATATATATATATATATATATATATATATATATATATATATATATATATATATATTTTGGGGGGTTTTCTCTTCCAATTTCCTTTTGTTACAATACGGTGATAAAATTCACACGCACGCACGAACGCACGCACGCGCACACACACACCCTCCATGCCTATTTCCCCCTCCCCTCCTCCCCTCTACTATCTCTCTCCTCTCTCTCTCTCTCTCTCTCTCTCTCTCTCTCTCTCTCTCTCTCTCTCTTTCTCACTCTCACTCATTCACTCCCCTCTCTCTCTCTCTCTCTCTCTCTCTCTACTCTCTCTCTCTCTCTCCTCTCATTCTGACTCTCAGTCACTCCCCCCCCCCCTCCCTCTATCTACCCCTTCCCCCCTCCCTTCCCCTCTCCCTCTCACTCTCTCTCTCTCTCTCTCTCTCTCTCTCCCCCCTCCCGCCCTCCCTCCCTCCCTCCCTCCCTCCCTCCCTCCCTCCCTCCCTCCCTCACTCCCTCCCTCCCTCCTTCCATTTATTTACATTTATTTACATGAGAAAATCCATATTCTGAGGGTTTAGACCGATTTTAATCTGAGACTGTATATAATTATGACAGTAAGTTTTCCACTAATCAATAGAGTAGGCCTTCCTTGTCACAGTTCATGTTCAGGATACAGAATGTATTTCGTTTAAACAGTGGGCTGATAATAAGAATTGTTATACAAACCCGCCTCCGCACATACACAGTGGTAGTAATTTGCCGGTCAATTTGCAAACGTCTATCGGAGCAGAGCCTCAATTAACAACTCGTGGATGGACCAAAATTGATGTACTCGCGGAAGCAGTGTCTGTGTGGTTGAACTGAATCAAGGGAACTGCATACAGTCACAGGTTCTGGTGTTTAAATTGATGTATGTTGGTCTTTATCTACCCTGCAGGGACACGTCGTGCTATCGTAAGCTAAACGGAACCAGGACCAGGTGGACACAGATGAGAAAGAACGAGTATTGCGTCCTTGTAAAGCTGACGAACTACAATGGGAAAGCTCACATCTGTGGCGAAGAACACTTCCTATACCATCCTCTAGTGAATGCCCAGTCACAAGAGAACCACCAGACCAGCTGCCTCCTGTTTCTCTTCACAATTCGTGGCAGTCCGATAATCTAGTAGTCAGCCTCTTTGCATGGCTGCCACGTCCTAAAGACCACTTGGATCGTGACAAGTGTGTGGTTTTGCATCATAGTTAGAGGACTGGTAAACCGACATTCCACGTGTTATGGAGTTCCAGATCAGGGACGAGTCTCCGCAGAGATATTTCAGTTAACTAATTATATTATCCAACCACCCCCATCCCCCGCATCAGTCCGCTCTCACTTTCTCACCACCCTCTTTCTAGTAGTAAAACATATTGAGAATTCATTTTCCTATAAAACATGGTACCCTTATTTTTATAAGCTTGTAAATACACATCTGTAATCTTCTGATTCATTCACCAGCTCGTGACGGTACACATCCATATTGTCATCTCATCACTTCTTAGTTTCTAGCTGTACAAGTATTGGTGCCGACACTGACAGACTTCTCAAAATCAGACAGTATTGTTATAGGCGCAGTTCTAAGAGAAACCAAGGACAACGTAAACAATGTCTTAGATTCGGTTTATCAGCCAGTATCTCTCGTTGTGGATGGTACTGCATATACTATCGAGCTCCGAGTACACAGGAAGGTGGAACTGGTGGGAAAAACATCAACATTCTAGAGGACATGTTGAGTAGGATGGTGTTGTCACCTGAAAATGTTGGGTACCTCCTGTTTCCCATGGATGGACCGTTGTGATAGAATGGCATATATCGCATATGGTTGTAACCATGGTCAAGCTACCGAATACCAAAGCTCGCGCCAATAGCAACGATATCTTAATTCTGACAGCATGCCTAATGAACCACATTCTTTGGATTTTACGTGTCTGTACACTATCTCGGGGTGTGACTAGTGGGCAGTTTGATGAACGTACAGACTATTGGTTAATTTTCTTCAGTATGCCATTTGAAGCTCATGCCAGGGTTGTGTGTATTAGGGCACCTTGGATGTGTCTGACCATCCCCATACCTTTGGCAGTTTGTTCAGCCACATATGCACTCTTATGTACTGGACAGTTGGTGTTGCCAATGCCATTCACAGCAGGTGCTTACCAGTACAAAATCGTCTAAGAGACATTTCATACGTGCCCGAGTCCAATGGATGAATCCGATCTGTCGACTAAGTATATGGCGTCATAATTAATTGTGTCATATTTAGACTGACGTCACAGTCTTAATTAACAGAAATACACATGCATGAAGCTGGAATAGTCCGCAAAGTGTACGAATTTTATGTCTTTAATGGATTTGCTTTTTAATAAACATTCTGTTGAAAATTTCGAAACTAATTTGACTGGGCGCTTTTGCTGCTATAGGCAGAAACAGCATCCGGTAAAATTAGTTTCAAAATATTCAACAGCTTGCTCGCATTGTCAACTTGATATTGGGATTCTAGTAATTCAGGATTCGATCAATCCCAACACAGTCAAAGCGTTAGTGGGGCATAGCTAGAAATGGGCGGGCGCAGCTAGAAATGGACGGGGCATAGCTAAAAATGTGAGGGGCATAGCTAGAAATGGATCTCCCTATTGGGGCTTAAGCACAAACGATTTTCTCGTGTATTATAATGCCTACTGGTGATAACACCAACATCGTTCCGTTCCATTCCATCCTTTTAAGACTTTAACAAGATAAGTCTTATGTTCAAGAACATGGCAAAGTTTTCTACACAGCCTTCCTTATTCTTCTGTTAAAATTCTAGTGGGGTGGGATGTGTGAATCTAATGGAATAGTCGCTATTACACTGTGTCTGTGTACGGTGCGTGAATTGTCAACTGGTACTGATTCTCTAGCGGAGTGATTCTAATCTAAACATGACTAACTCTAGAGGCTGTCACTAAAGCAATTTGCGATAAATCGCTCACTAATCCAGTCTGGAGGTAAAACGACTCCTATCAGTAAAACAGTCCAGAAACGAATTGACTTGCAGTCTGTCTTACTAGAGTACCCGTTACTGATAACAGTTCAGCGACTCGAATCAAGGGTCACCACCTCTTGGCTCGCTTTTGGATGTAACATTTCGTAATCAATTCTATTTCTATAAATTATATAACATGTTCAACCTGTAGCTGTTAATTCTGCAAAATCGGCTGTTAACTCAAGAAACCATAATGGAGCAAACTGATCGTTGTCCTGGTTCTGGAAAACTGTATTCCTCTGTTAGTTCAGTAAGAGTATTCTCTCTAGATTCATGAGTCCCGGAATATCTTGAAAATTACTGTCTCCAATACCGTTCCTCTCTTTCTGACTCGCTGGTTTATAATGTCTGCGACCCATCATTTGGATTATATTTCTGGTCTTGGGAAGCATGAACATGGCTCCTAAACCAAGAATGACTTCTATGAATGTATAGGCCAAACAGAGCTTACCAATGAAAGTCTGATTCTGGTTAACCTGTGATACTACGAGTCAAGTCACCGAGTGCTGACGTCGCAAGTATCAGAATGGAAGACGACTCGTAACGTTAAGTTTACCATTTCAAACGTGATTGTTTAAAACCTTTCAGTTATTCGACGCAAGTGCGTTAGACTTGTAATGTCTGGTGTTATACACGCGCGTCGGAAGCTGGAAGTAGGTAGTTTACTTTTGTTTCAAAATAAGTGTGTATTTATGACATCATCATTTGTTGCTGTCTAACAACATTGGGGTTTTTTTCCCATTCAATTAGCAATTCTATAGCGAACCTATCGGCTATCACGATCTCTATTCACTGTACTCCGTATGGCAATTTATCCGGCCTGGAAAACTTCTTTCAGAGTGTTACACAGCTATAAAATGGTGTAATACTGGTAGGCAACTACTGCAGATTTTAAGTCGGTACCCATTTATACTGCTGAGTGGCGAGAGAAAACGAGGACTAAACGAGAGTGTCCAAATTTCCTATGACATGAACTCTTTGTCATATACCAATGTCAACCTTCCATCCACGGGTAAAGTTTCGCAGTGAACTCGTTTCTCAACAGCTAAATCGCTGACACCAAGACTAGGATATTCCCTCTGGAATATCTCTACAGCCCTCCCGTACCACCAATGGGCGTTAATCAAAGAAATGGTGTCTCAGTAATTTTAAATGAAATCTAAAATAAACTAACAAACATCAAATCCTTAGTTACGGAACTTATAACTAAATGATGAATCCGCCTCTTTCATGTCCTTAACATGCACTGCATGACAACATAGACACAGTTTTGCTTATCCGCCACAAAGTATAATGGGAACGAACCTCATACAGTAACGTCTGCTACCATGTGGGATGCCCCCATCAAATACTAGTGAAATAATTGTCTAACAATTTATAAATCAAGATACTATAAAAAAGAACTAAATAATGTTTAACACTTGTAAATTTACAATCGAAACTTGAAATGTTTCTCAGAGAATCTATTTACAAAGTTCTTTCCAGTGGAGAGAATCGGCGTCTCTGCCAATGAAAGACGAAGACCCTCACCTCCAGGTCGTCCACTAGGTCGATCTCCAACAAGGTTAATGTCAGTCAGCCACCCTAACAGGGTTGGAATGGAGGTGTTGTTGGTCTGTGTTCCGTTTTGATGCAAAGCAACAATTCTTATTCATAGTAATTTAATTGAAATTCAAATCTAAATTGTTTATCGCTCTAAAAATCCAATGATTGGATTGCTGCCAGACACTACAGGCAAACGGCAATATGCATGTACATAAATATATAAAATAAAGGTTTTATATGGCCTAGCGTCAATATTCAGATCAAACTATCTGTCAAGCTAATCAACTATTTTGGGCTAATAAGTCACATCTGTTCTCAAGCATATTAGGTGTCATTGTGATGCATAATGTATCTACGTCAAAGAGGCTGTAGATAGCCAGTTATAAAGTCATAAAGGGCCAGACGACCTGCGAGGCCCGTCCATTGCCAATTTGATGGCTGATTTCAACGGATTGAGAGAGTGTACCACAAAATATAGGTGATCTAAATATCTCTTCTCAATATATACTATTACTGCTGCATAAAATGTGCGAGTCTGAATTAATAATGAGGACTATGTAGATGTCACACGAGGGAACAATATAAACACTCATCTGTATTCTTAATGCTTGACAACTGTCTTTAACACCATCCTCTGGTGTCGAGGATTACACTGTGAATGACGGAAGACACATTATTTGATCCAGACACATTATTTGACCTGAACTTGCAAAAGGGATAAAGCCGCATATAACTTTGATAAATACGATCTGGTTCCAAGTGGTATGAAAGCGTAACGTCATTTACGATTTTTAGTGCAAGGGTAGTCTGAATAGCCTGAATGTCGTTATTTGTTTGTTTAGCATTTATCGTGTGCCTACAGGTCCCTCTTATCACAGGTTTACATTTATTTCATAGTGTTAACCAGTTATAAAATGATACAATATTGGTAGGCAACTACTGTAATTTTTAAGCAGCTACAAATTTACAATTCTGGATGAAGAGAGGCAACGAGGATTCGAGGATGTTGTCCAATTTTCCTGTGACAGTGAGATTGTCCACCACTGAAGCATTTATTGGGTCATTATGTTTCTAGGTCCCAGCTGTATCAGGTTTAGATTTCTATCAGTGTAGTCATTGCTGTTAGGCAACTACCCCAGATTTTACTGTAGCAGCCTAACCATTTATTTTCCTTGGTGAAGAAAGGAAACTAGGAGTTAAATAGCCCGGGTTAGTCAATTTTAGTTGCTCCTATTTCTCTCGATTCTGGTTGGTAGAGAATGACAAATTTATCAAGGATCGTTTGTATCTGGTATATGCTACTGTATAAGAAATTACAAAAAGTCAAATTATTTTAGCAGCATCACAAATGTCACTCTAGTCTATAGAGTATGTGTACCATATGGCATAGTGTATTTGTAGCACTCGCTGTGCATCCGCATCCAGTGTGCAAGTCTTATAGTTGGACCGGGTAGCATCACTCAGACGCCGTCTTTCTGCAAATCAAATAGCACCATCATAAATGTATTCTTCGTTTTATACAATATTTATTTCACCACATCTACTGAACAGTCTGGTTCTGCTTGGTATTATCTAGACTATCTTAAATCGTCTTATGAAACGTTTCATCCATCACATACTCAAGTAATCACTAACAATTCATCCAGGGCCGAACTTAGGCCACATGGGGCCCAGGGCAAGGTTTCTGACATGGGGCCCTGTTGGTGAGCTATATGCCTATATAGGGGTGACTCACCCCTCCTTAGGGGTGTCTGGTAGTCTCCCCACCTCCACCCAAACCCAATTTTTTTAATTAGATGCTCTGAGATGCTAACTCCTGTATTCAGAGTGATAAACAACATAGTTGTTTTGATTTCTATCTTTGCCTTAATTCACACATCAATTTAGGAAAATTAGAATTTGAGAGCAATTGCTACCTGAATTTGCATATCTTCTGTCAATTCACCCTACTCCCGATGACATGAGGTAAGCTGCTGAATATGTTATTTTAATATTAGGCAGCAACAGCTTCCAGTCAAATTAGTTTCAAAATATTTGTTACGTTGTAAAGCATTTATTATAGTTGATCTGTCAGGGTGAAAAGGTATTAAAGTTTAATAATTTTAGCTTATCCATTATCAATGGCCAATGGGTACACATTCATTTAGTCGTGTGCTCCAACTATATAGGCTTAACCCACCTTTGGGTATAACAGTAAATAATTTTATAACCACAAAAAAACATTGCAAACAGCATATACAGTATAATACAGTACCGATCAGAAATAGAAATCTTTGATCCACGTACTACGTAGTCTCCGCAAGTTACGCAACTGCAACAATAAAAACTTAAAATGTGTTAAATAACAATCAAAATATACTTACCCGCTATCAGCCTATCCTGCTCTGAATAAAAGCTTATTCTGACGGATGATGATGCCTCATAACAATTTTGCCACGTCAGCGTTAAGCGTTTTGCTCATTACATAATAAAAATTACATCCGGTAATACTGAACGGCATTTCGCGGAAACTGGAAAGCATTAAACTCTAAATAAATAGTAGCTTAGAAATTGTATTGTAATATGAGTGTGGCCATTTGTGGGTGGCGGGGTGGGGTGGTAGACTAATGAACCTAATTTTTAGGAAGAGCTTATTTCTGGTTATTTTTAATTTTCCATGAGCTTTAGTAATATGTAACTTATAATCTTATTTCAACATTTTATTTTTACTAGCATTGGGGGCCCCTGACCACGGGCCCACGGCTGTTGTGGCATTTGGCCAGGTCAGCCCGCCAAGTTGCCCAGCCCGGCCCCCAGGGCCTCAAGAAATAACACCTAAATTTTTTTTAGGTGTCATCTTCGGGGGCCCTGGGCAAATCGGGGACCCAGGGCACATGCCCCGTTTGCCCTGCCTATAGATCGGCCCTGAATTCATCGCAGTCGCTTTGTATATTGATACATAGCAATTCTTCAAATGTAATTATAAATAACCAATTAGATCTTATAAATTTGCTGTAGTATCATTATGTCGAAAAGAGTTCGATATACGATCGATCGCTACATGGATAAATGTATTGTCACAAAGTAGGCTACCGGTTCGGTCTCCTTGCCTGCCAAGGGCCGTCGTGGTTATAAGATGATGTTTGGCGATTGTTCCGGCTGCAGGTTAATTGGCCCACAATTGACCGGAAGCAAAGTAATAGTCTGAATAGATTGTTTATAAGACCACCGTCCAAGTTTTAAGAAGAGACATTAGAGAACCACGTCTCAAATACTGTAGAAGCTAAACCCAAATCTGTTATAAAAGCTACTTGAATAGCATAAGCCTGTATATGTGTACTGAGCCGGTAGTATAGAGAGACTGGCGGGTGGGGACGAACCTCACTAGCAATATGAAGTATCTCTTGTGACAAGTTATAAAACTATTACTCCATTATATAGAAGAATACTAGAATTTGAGAAGTCAACTTAAATCCGGTTATTAAACCATATTGATTAATAAGGTCCTATAGTGACATCGATTCATTAACACCTCATGGCAGAACAAGACGTGGTCAGTTCACCCTATCTTAATAAGCTAGCTGTCTGTTACATGTGAAAACCTGTGGCAGCATAAATGTGATACTATGGTATGTCTACAAGTAATAACATAATGCTAGAAATGATTTACCATAATCTAGGGTGACGGCTGAACTGCTGCCTTACCAGTGGTGACCATTGATAGGCTTTGTGTACACCGACAGCTGATTATACGCATCGTCTCTAATTGGCATTTGAGCTCACCTGGGATAATCAGATTTTATACATTAGTTAATACTCCACAAGGTCTGTAATGGTATTTAATCAGCGGTTGTAGTTTAGTTATAGAAGTTTGTCAGATAGTAGACAGCATAAATATTAAATAACGGGCAACAATTTACAGACAGCAGAACAGTAAAATAGAAATTTCATTCGGTAAAAGCATATTTGAGAGTGATTGTGGGTAGAGACTGGTGTGTAATTACATATTATTGAGGCAAATTCAAAACATTGATGTAAAGCTAAGCGATGCGTCAAATTGCGTCGTGCATCATATACCCTACTTTGAGACGGCGCAGGTGTGATATATACAATTCGCGAGTGATTCGAGAGTGTGCAGGGAGCAGTGTCTAATTATGGAAGATTGAACTGAATTCAGGACAGTAAGTTAGAGCTGAATCATATGTCAAATTACATCAGGAATCTGACATCCTAAAGGACGTGTGAGACATGATCGTTCGGGTCAGGGCAGCCAGGAGATAAGGAAAACAATAACATGGCCACTAGCTTTATTGCTTCATATGGTTCAAATATTGTTACCTATGTATATGTCATTGCATTGGATTAATTGTCATTTAACTGCAACTCTATTGCCACATAGTTTTTCATAATCTTACCTTAATAAATTATTATTTGAAATTGTACACAGTTTATTCAGTTTTATATATTTCCAGTTTAAAGACAAAATCATCATATTTGAATAGCCTTTTTCATGAAGTGTTGCCTTTCATTACATTGTAGCATTGCAACGTGACAGTGCCTTTACTTTTATCCGCTTTAATACCTTTTCATTTTTCATCTTAGCCGTCCATGTGCTTTCAAGCATGAGACTGGATGTCGGGAGTCCAACTGTTTCAAGTGTGTCCGTTGTTACTCTGTTGATTCTCTACCTCTCTGTAGTGTAGAGTGGGTTTGGCCATGCTTAACATTTCAATATTCGCATTGTTGGTGTCAAATTTATTTTCATGATGTTTACCACACCGTTCCTTTTTGTCACGATTGCAATTTCTATTCGTATGTTTATTTCTGCTTCAGATTTTCTACCTTGTGTTGTCATTTGGCCAATGTATAAATAAGACTCCACCTGTACCATTATAGTATGTTTAATAATTTAGTTTTATGTTGGTTACTGGTATTTTCTCTTTCCTACCATTTGTCATCGCATTCAGGAATATTCCTCAGATTTTTCTCATTACTTTGAGATAATTAACAATATCTTGTAAAGCATCCATTGATTTGTAAGCAAGTCTGTGCAATCAGCATATCTCAAATTGTTCAAATTCATAGCACCGATATTTAGCCACGCACGCACACACACGCACACATGCACGCACGCACGCACGCAAGCACGCACGCACACGGCTAAAGATCAGATGGTGTACCCTGTGTAACGGACATCTTTTAGATAAACTCTAAAGTCACATTGTGATAACCGGACTTGGAAACCTTATCACACAGAAGGTCGACAAAATCTCTGAAGATCAATAATTATTGTTGCATTCTGGTGAAATGTAGAAATCACTTGAATAATTAATAAGTCTGAAGTACAAAGCGAGAAGGAAACATTGATACAGATACAATCATATCATTGCTGGATGCAGGCACCTGTAATAAATACAGCAGTTATAAAAAGTGTATATGTGGAATTTCAACAGGATCGAGTTCTATGAAGGAATTGGAGAAAACAGTACAATAGACTAATTGTAGACCATAACGTCCAATACAATAAAGGAATTGGATAGCAACGCAACAAAATTGTGTCTACTCAAGGGATTAGGCACATAACATCTTCTATAGCTAAAGATTCGTCAGTTGTGCTGTATACATGTCAATGCTTAATAAATCATAATCTCAGTCTAGATCCGAATAAATGTTACTTAGCTCTCTACCAAGATGTTTAGAGTGTAAAAATATCAATTCGAAAACAAATATCAGAATTAAATCCAAAGACAAATTTTCTCTTCGCAGAAACATCTAATTACACAATGCGACAAATACTTACACTTTTACTGTCACGAGATTCACATCGATCAGGTACAACATTTTCTCAGAATTTCTATACAATTTTTCTCTGAATCACAGTTTTTTATATTAATCTCTGAAGCAACTGTAAGTGGGCTTCTTCACGATAATCCTTGTTTGTCACAAAGTATTTAATGGACGTCTCCATTTTAGCTATGCCCCGCCCATCACTAGCTAAGCTCCACTCACACCTCTCTGGGTTGGGATTGATTGATCCCTGAATGCCATAACTATCAATTTCCTGAAAAATAGACAGGGAAGCTGTTGAATATTTTGTAACTAATTTGACTGGGCGCTGTTGCTGCCTATGACAGCAACAGCGCCCAGTCAAATTAGTTTCAAAATATTCAACTGAATATTGATTAAATAGTAAAGACATACAATGTATACAACAATGCATAGACTGTCTTCAAATATGTGTTCGTGACGTACTTATCGACGTCATTCATTATGATGCCATTCTGCACATCACGTAATTGATTATGACGTCATATGATGGGTGGATACTCTGGAAAGGTTAATTGGACTCTATAAGTCTTGATAGATACATGGGTGCAAACACATGGTATAAGTGAGACGGTTAGTATTGTCGTTGGGGCCATGCTCTCGTGGCTGGGGAAATCTGAAGATTACATTCAACGATTTAGTTTCTCTTCTTGCTAGGTAAAACTCGCAGAACTGTCTTCTGCGCTACTATAGCTGGTCATAAAAAGCTTCATCATCTGCGTATCCGCAACCATTTGTCTGAGATAAAGATTACTACTAACTCAAAATTAAAGCCACGTGTGCGTGCGTGCACGCGCGTGCACGCGCGTGCGTGTTTGCGTGTGTGAATGCGTGCGTGCGTGCCGGCCTGCCAGCCTGCTTGCTTGCCTGCCTGCCTGCCTGCCTGCCTGCCTGCCTGCCTGCCTGCCTGCGTGTGTGCGTGCGTGCGTGCGTGCGTGCGTGCGTGCGTGCGTGCGTGCGTGCGTGCGTGTGTGCGTGCGTGATATTGTCAAACGCACCTGCTCAGAATTTTCAAAATTGAAAATATTCTTGTTTATTTTATTCCTTGAGATTGTCATTTTGTTTTAGGTAGGTAGGTGGGTAGGTAGGTAGTTTGGTTTATTGGCCGCTTAGACCGAGATGTATTTGAGCCATGATTCGCTCTTAGAGGTGCTTCCCCGAAGGGTTGCGTTGCTTACCTGAAGGGTTGCTCTAAATAAGCCATAGCTGAAAAAGTCAAAAAATTAAGATGTTGCTAGGGGTCTGTTGCCTGTTGCTGCCTAATAAACTGTTGTTGGCCGGTGTCGATGTTGTATGCCGTGTAGAGGAGGGGTGGGAGGGGGAATTACTTTATTTCTCATGGAGGTGGGATGGGGGTGGAGGGCAGTCTGTAAAATAAAATCTCAAAACAGGAATCAGAAAAATTTTAAATAAAAAATATTATGACGAATGATAATACTATCAACTAAGAATAAACAAATTAAAATAATGTCCTGTGATTAAATAAACAAAGAAACGGGGAAAATCTAACTTAAAATCCAGTGTTTGTAAACTAAATATCCAAATTTAACTTAGAATTATAACCTGTTGCTATTAGAAATAATAAGTTGAATGCAGGTGGCGCTATTTGGGAGTTAAAATGGGCCTAATAGTCACGTCGTCAAGTCACTAAAAAGTCCTTTCATACTTATAACAAAATGTTGATCCTGCGCTGGACGAAAGTAGAGCAAAGCAGAGCGACAGCATCTACATCAAAAGCAAAGCAACGTCAATCACGACCTCCGTGACCAGTTTTCGCGTTTCCACCACCACACATCAACGTCTTCGTCATCATCGGGCGAATCGTCACAGCAGATAGAAGCAGCAAGCAAGTCAGTAGAGTCACCACCCCGCTCGACCAACGGCATCTCTCCAGGGCGCCAGTGCCAAATCCAAATTCCCAGGTTATGGCTTCAACGCGCGTAGGCATCCGAGACGCCATATGGCCTAATTGTCACACAATGATAAATCACTGAGTGGTATTTTGAAAACCTATATCAGTTTAGCTTTTACTAAGATGTCACGTAGATTCGGATTTTTCTTAAATGCAATTTCTGGACGCTTGTTGAGAGATTGTCCTGTAATTTGTGACATTCATCTTTTAGGATTTTGGCAATTTCAACATGTTTCCGATTGTATGTGAGAGTAAATGGGATAGTCTCCCTTTGATCTAATAGGCCTGGGTCAGAATTTATTCCCATGGCCATTGTGTTTCTAATTGTTTAATCCAGAACGGTTCTCTTAGTTTTCTTTGTTTATCAGTTTCTTCTGTTGTGTCTGAAAGAGATAGCTGTTCGATAGGCATAATTTCAAAGTCACGAGGGACTGAATGATCAGGAAGATTAAAATGTTCAGCCACATGCGTATCTTCCTCTAGTCTAATATCTGAGAGGTGTCTAGTTGCTCGGCATCTTAGTGGATTTTTCGTTTCGCCGACACTGCTTTTGACACAATTTGCATGAAATTAAGTAAATGACATTTTTAGAATCACAATCTAAATTTGACTGAATTTGAAATTTGCTTTTGTTTTGAAAGCTTGTGAATGTACTCTGGGAAGGAAGAAAATTATCCAATTTACACATTTTCTTTTCGCATTTCCGAGATCCTCCTTCACCTACAATCGGATGATTATGGCAAATTTTGGTAGGCCAAGAATTTCTGGCATTATCCGTAATGATTTCCAAATTACGCAAAGTTTCAGACTTTATTTTACGTAGGAACCGAGAAGAGCTTTGAATAAGGTCGAGCATGATGATTCAAAGTTTTTCCTATCACTCGAATTTCTATGAAAACGGATTATTTGTCCCTTGAAAGTATGCGGTGGATGGAATGATTTCTTGTGCAGTAGTTGATGCGAGTCGGTTGGCTTGAAATAAACTTTGTAGTCTAAGTAACCAGTTGTTTCATACTTTATACCTTTGTATAAGGTTACATCCAGGAAATCTACGGACATCTCATCAATTTCAGCTTTTAGTTTGATATTCGGATCATGACTGTTCGGAATGGTTAGAAATTCGCTAAATGCTTCCTTAGTATGTTGCCAGATCATGAAAATGTCATCGAGGTACCTGCGGTAAATGAGCGGCTGATTTGGACACTTTTCGAGTGCTTCCTTTTCCCACTCTGCCATGTAAAGGTTAGCGAAAACTGGGCTGAAACGCTTACCCATTGCGCAGCCACAAATTTGTTGGAAAATTTCACCAGCAAATTCAAAGTCATTGCCTTTCAGACTATGTCGGTCCACGAGTCAACAGACTTATGGATTTTAGGCAGAAATAAAATGTACGTGGTTCGAATCATCTTTTGCAAACAGGTATTTAAATTGTTTTTCAGTTAACCTCTTGTTACTAACCATTTTTTGGAGAATTTCGTTAAATTTTCTACAGTTATTTTGCCAAAGTGGTTTCTTTAGTCTTTGGTAATATTTCGGATTACTAAGCTGTCTATGTGCTTCTTTGACATAGTTATCTTTATCCCTTATTAAAGTAGCTGATCCTTTATCCGCAGGTTTGATGACAATTTCATTATTTTTAGATAACCCCAGTAGGGCATAGCGCTGCTCATAAGATAAATTTTGCTGATCATTAGGAAATGTCTATTTTTAATACGCCCTGAATACAGTTTATACGTTCACCGATTGCTGGGTCAACATGTTTGAAATTTGGTGCCCAGCCTGTTTTCTCAATGAATGGTGGAATGTTGCTATTCGAGTTTCGAAAAAAATCTGCCAATTTGACGCGGTGACCAAATTCATCAGTTTCAATAAGGCCATTTTCTAAATCTGCATCCAAACCACTTTTTGGTTTCGGAGTTGGTACAAAGGTTAATCCAAAATTAAGCAACGATTTTTCAGTTTCACTTAACTGAGAACCAGCTAGGTTGAAAATATTACTGCCTAGTCCAATTTCTGGGTGGCAGCCACCTTGACCCGAATCTAGTTTAAATTAAGAAAATGGGGTCATGAAAAGTGATTCTTTGGGAAGCAGGCGGGTATGTGCGTGAGGCGGTGTAACCTGTCACTTGCGGAACGGGTGGAGCAGTCTGTGATCCCAAGTACGTGCAGGATGCTTGACATGGCTAGTACAATCTATGCGGGGCCTCTTACTAAAATGACGTCCAAGGACGATCTACGCGAAGCCTTTAGCTAAAATGACATCTAGGAGGCATCACCTCCGTGGTACGGTCCAGCCGGGCTGTGGCCCTCGCCAAAACGACCACTTAGTTGGCATACAGTACTGTGTCCACCCGGGTCGGGAGCTGGCAGGGCATGCCTTGACTCTGTCCAGGGTAATGTCCCCATAACTTGGGCAGGTCGTTATCTCACGCATATACGGAAAGGCACCTAGCCTAGGCTGCATCCTGTGTGAAGAACTGGGCGTCCGTCCGGCATGGCGTGGACAGGGAAACACACCAGTAAGGCCGAAGGGTGCAATGCGATCACCCCACTCCAAGCCGCAGCCGTGACAACCCCCCCCCCCACTCCAACTGACATCCCTAGTCACCACACCAATTTAGGACATCACACGTCCTGTCCATTTCACACTCCACTCGTCGTCTGTTTACTGTCAATCTTCAGATATGAGAGAGTCAGCTGTTTCAGAGGAAGTGGCATCCCGCACCACAGTCACCCCACGACTGGTGGTGTGCAATGAAGCAGCCTGTTCAGCAGACTCTTGGCTCGAATATTCCCGGTACTTAAAAACTATGACAGAGTACCAACCGTCGTGTAACGGGAGATATAACCATCCCCATCCAAAGGGCATCCCCGACCAAAAATGCCCTACCAAGCACACCCCACCCCCGTGAGCAGTTAGAACATTACACCAAGACACAGAAAGCCAGGAGCATACAGAACACACTGTCCCTCAAGGCTGGATACGTCAATTCTTCATCGCGAAAATACTACTTACATACCCGATTATAGAGAGTATAATGGAGACATTCAACACCACCAACAGTATAGACAGCATGCACCTAACTTTTTGTAACAGAAAAAGTTAGACACCTTTTTCCGCAACATTCTCTACCGCACGAATGCGGTGAGCTCATAACACACCACAACCCGACTTTTCCGCAAAAGCAACAGAATCAGCATTCCCCAGCTTGGAAAACTGGATCTGCTCACTGCACACTACGCCAGCGTCATACAGCAGCCCGACTTCCCTACAACAGACCACTATCATCATCAGCACGAGTCAACATTTTCCGCAAGCACCTCCTTATCTGGTAATACGGAAAACTGATCACACAGTACGGAGGAAAAGCATGGCAACGATCTACAGTACGCACTACAAGGATCCCTCACACGCACGCACGCACGCACGCACACGCCCCCTTGGAAACCTCGTACATAAATATAGCTAACAGTCAAACACTCAATCAGACGTAATAACAGCCTACATTATTAAGAGAACAAGATGACCGCAGTCTGTCGTCAGTAACGAGTAGGACTTTGCTACCGAAAGTGAAATTCGATAATGGACTGATTCAAGTACGACATGAACTATCATGGTCATCCGTGCTCTAAAGTAACTCTGTCCTGTTCTAAGGACTCGGCCATTACAGAGTGAAATACATCATGTCCGATAAAGTTGATACCGCAAGCACCGCAGTGCCCCTCCCCCAACTGCAATAACACTTTGACACTTCACTACAGCGGAAGATTCATCCGCAGATAAGCAGCCATGTATATCAATCAAATTTACCAACATAACAGAGACACATACACTCAGGATGACTGTTTCACAATCTCCATACGAGGGCATTATAAATTGTAAACTGTCGCACGCACTTTCCGAGTTGTACCATAATAATTAAGTTTGGTCTAGGTGAGGTGAGACTAGTCCTACCCATAGAGGAGGATGATTGGTAGTCCGCCCACCTGGTAAATACAGTCCAGCTTGGCGGAGTCAGTAGACTTGGAATCCGAAAGTATGGATCTGTTTAAACCAAACAATAAATTATCGTCAGCTATACTGTCCTAATTTTGATTAAGAACACGACTGTTCTACCGCCTATGCAAATCATTAGCATGCGGGATGGTGAAACAGCATCAAAACATAGACAGTATAACACCGTAGAGAATTTCAAATATTCTCTTACCTACAAATCCCACATGGTAATCAACACCAGCTGGAATATATATACACCATACACAGGAGGAGGCGCATCTTCAAGATCAGCGCATAAAAGGGACGCTGTTCTAAAGAACAGAGAAATAAGAAGATATGTTTCTATTTTTCGCATCAAATACGTACAGTCGAGAACATCAAATCTCCACACATATACAATTTACCCGAGTTTCCGATCAGCCACGTGCTTTCAAAACAAGAATCACGTGATCAACACTTCTATTTTCCGGTAAATTGGATCAACGGCTATAAACAAGAGAACCGCCCTCCCACGAAGCTACCACAACGTGATGGAGGAGGCGAGAGGTGGTGAGTTGGGGTCATGACTGTTTCCGTCATCACGCTCTTCCACACCCCATAGGGCGTTCCAGCCTGAAATTTGAGCAGGCGAGTTTATAAGCATCCAACTTGAAAAACCGCATCACGCTAATTAAAAGGTGAGCGTCCACAGGGATAAATAGTTCCAGATTTTAACGTTGATCGGAGACATGATTTTTCCGCCGAGTAAAGATGAAAGCGGTTATCCTTCCTTCTTATATATATATTTACCTTCTTTTTACAAAGGGAATATATAATTGGACTCCAGGAGAACGGAAGCTAAATAAGTCTATATACGGGTGACCGAGTCACTCTGGAACTTGCGGGCGTGGTCATCCGCCCGACGTCACCAAAAAGTGCCCTCAGGTGACGTCACCAAAAAGTATAAAAGGAGGAAAGCTCGCATAGAAATTTCATCTTCCCTTTAAACTCGATACTAGGGAAGATCAGGCATTAGGCCATTTCCGTGTCGCAAACCGAATTCTGCTGTTCTTACTTATTATTAATTTCATGTTATAATTGGCCAGGAAAGTATTATGAAGAGTTAGGAAAGTTAGGAAAAGTTAGGGTGTGCGGTCCCGCATATAACAACCATGCGGAAGTAGTATGTCACTTGTGGCAGATCTGCTGTTATCCAACAGCTCGGAAGAATCAGCACCTGTGAACACTGGCAAGAAGTATCTGTGTACCTCAACTTTATACCACGGACAGCCGTTCAAGCGTGCATTTTCCAGAAACTCGGATCTGACACTCCATGTCAATCGCGACCATCTACTACAAAGACCATGTTGTTCAGACTGCAGATACTTACATTCCGTCACTCAGTATGGTGCTACACACGCGTTATCCTACAAGCATCGTGTGTTAGTCGTCACTTTAAAACCTGGTGAACAGAATGAGGACATAGACATCATCGCACCTTGCTTAGAAAGTAGACTTCCTATTGTATTAATTCCGACCGGAAAGATGGCCAAAACTAACAGATGAAAAGGCATCAACCTGACTCACTGCATCTGCAAACAGCTTCCGCACCAGCATCCCAGTCAGCCATCACCACCACAACAGCAGCCATCACCACAACACCGGCATAACCCATAAAATCAGCACCGACAGCACCCGCAACATTGGCATCAACACCAACTGCAGTATCCACACCGGCAGCACGCGCAGTGACCACACTGGCTGCACTCACCACCGCAACACCATCTGCATCCATAACCGGACAGTCCATATCGGTAGTAATAACCACACCAGTGAAAATTCATGATCCAGTATTACAGGACATTTCGGACGATTCCATATCACCTTCCAGTTTAGTTATCGACGAGGAGATAAGTCTCACGGAAACCACCATCACCACTTCCGCACCCTATGCCAGCACTCTGACACCCACGCACAGCACTATCGCAACTATAGATCCTGCCATCCCAAAAGCTACCACACCGGGCAGACCGTACTCAGGGAAGCATCGTTTAGCCCAACAGCCTGACATCCGAGTGGTACCCAGAACATCTGCAAGTAGACTTATTCAGGCTGAGAAAATAAGAAAACTATCGGAAATTACTGGAGCAACACTTTCATGCATCAACACAGCAGCACCCAGCAGACTACTCACACAAGTGGCACCACCACCACAGCAACCACCACAGTGATGACAGCAACCTCGGAACTAGCGGCAATCAGGACAATCAGCATCATCATCACCACCTCCGCACGTGCATTAATAAACTTACTTAAACATAATATCAGCACCAGTGGATCACCCGCCCCGACTGGCATATTCGGATCGTGGTACCCAGATCTGCTGGGGTAATTTTTCAGCAGACACTTGTGGCCGTTATTGTCGTGGATGCGGCAGAATGTTTGACTAGGTGTGCGGAAAAGTGAACTATCATATTTTTATTTTTGAAATCTTTTTCATATTATTATATATCTTTTTAAAATTAAAATCCCGTCCCTTGGCTGACTACGGTCATCCTACACAGCTCCGCAAATTACTGCATAGCTGTGTCTCAGCAAATTAATCGCTGCAGATTCCTGTGTTGTAAACTCACCGTGTGCGGTGTAGGGACACAACACACCGCAGCGAATATGTTTTTATTACTATCATGCCATCCCAGCTGTTGCTGGGGCTGCCTGATAAACTAAGTATTATTATTATATATTCTATTTTTCTTATTATTTTTCTTCTCATTTTAGTATAACGAGACGGATATGTGGATGGCGAGAGCTATCCATGCGGACCCGCCAAAACGGGCTGCACTGTATGCATGCCCTCATATATTTGGCATACATACGTAATTACTGAACTTGTAGTTACTGTGACATGTATATACATACATAATATGTATTTTTATATTATATATATCTTAATTTAGGTACGTTGGAGCTTGGGCGTTCTCCATGGAAATTTAATTGTCCGCCACCAAAGAAAACGCCCATGCAATCTATTGTTTTAGCTAGATCATGGTAATAAAGTAAATAAAAAGCATGCACCGCAATACGAAAACAAACAAAAAAGCGAAAGGACTGGAAAAATAAATACCAGGCCAAAAATCAAAACCTCTATGTGCTCTTCTCTGATAAACTATGCGTCTCTCGCGTCACGACTCCTCTCAGCTACACGCCTACTCGAGAAGCCTATAATTCTCGCCTAGCTTACTTAAACATAATATCAGCACCAGTGGATCACCCGCCCCGACTGGCATATTCGGATCGTGGTACCCAGATCTGCTGGGGTAATTTTTCAGCAGACACTTGTGGCCGTTATTGTCGTGGATGGTACTTGCGCTGTGGTGATGGTGACACGTTTAAGGCCGCTAAGTGCGGGAAGGAGGGTGTGGGGTGGGTTGCGGCGTGAATGTCAACTTTATCGAACCCTGAGGGTATTTCACTCTGTAATGGCCGGGCCCGTGGGCGGGACAGAGTTACTTTAGAGCGCAGATGACCTGTCGGATGCTGTCGTAACTTTGATCAATCCATTGTCGAATTCAAGTTTTCGGTAGCAGAATCCTACTCGTGACTGACGACAATGCGGGCATCTTGCTCTCTTAATAATATTGACTGTTATTACGTGTAGTCGAAGTATGTAAATGTCGCTGTTTCCGTACGACGTCGGGAAAAATGGGTAGGGGAGGACGCTGGACAAGAGTCTCTCCCGTGACGCATACTGTAGATGGCTGTGGTGCATTCCTGATATCCATATGAAACCATTCCTCCCACACATCGTGTACATGTGGTGCAATGCAGTGGAGAAGCCGAACAAACCAGCGCATACCCCCGCAAGTTACAGTTTCGAGTTCTTTAATCCAAAACGATTCTGTTAGTTTTCTTTGTTTATCATTTTCCTCTGTTGTAGCAGTTCGATAGGCATAATTTCACGACGGCCTAACTGATCAGGAAGATTAAAATGTTCAGCCACATGTGTCTTCCTCTAGTCTAATATCTGAAAGGTGTTTAGTTGCATGCCATCTTAGTGGATTTTTTGTTTCGCCTTCTGACACAATTTGCATGAAATTAAGTAAATGACATTTTCCGAATCACAATCTAATTTCGACTGAATTTGAAATTTGCTTTTGTTTTGAAAGCTCGTGATTATACCCTGGAAAGGAAGAAATTTATCCAATTTACACCTTTTCGTTCCACATTTCCAAGATTCTCCTTCAACAAGAATCGGACTATTATGGCAAATTTTGGTTGGCCAAGAATTTCTGGCTTATCTGAAATGCTTTCCAAATTATGCAAAGTTTCAGACTTAATTTACGGATGAACCGTGATGCATATCCTCTAGGTTTGAGGACTTTGAATAAGGTCGAACATGAAGATTCTAAGTTGTTCCTGTCACTCGAATTCCTATGAAAACGGATTATTTGTGATTTTACTTTGAAGGTATGCTGTGGGTGGAACGATTTCTTGTACAGTAGTTGGTGCGAGTCGGTTGGCTTAAAGTAAACTTTGTAGTCTAAGTAACAAGTTATGTCATACTTTATACCTTTGTATAGAGTTACATCAAGGAAATCTAAGGACATCTCATCAATTTCAGCTGTTAGATAGATATTTGGATCATGATCATTCAGAATGGCCACAAAATCGGTAAATGCTTCCTTACTATGTTGCCAGATCATGAAAATGTCATTGAGGTATCTGCGGTAGATGGCCGGCTGATTTGGACACTTTTTGAATGCTTCCTTTTCCCATTCTGCTATGTAAAGGTTAGCGACACCTGGGCCGAAACGCTTACCCATTGCACAGCCACAAATTTGTTGGAAAATTTCACCAGCGAATTCAAAATCATTGCATTTCAGACTAAGTTCTAATATAGCTATTACTTCTCTGTCTGGAGTGGTAGATATAATAGGGCTGCCAGAACAGAGAGAGGGCTGTCAGACCAGAGGAACGCCGATCGGCAGCTACAGGAGGGAGGTGGGCTGTCAGAACAGAGGTGTGATAACGTTGCAGCAGCTCGTCTGAATACCCATTTAGAGACACATCCTCAGTGGTATACCGATCACCTGTGATCAGCCACACATTACATGGTCCAAACGCACATTTAGAGACACACATTCTACATGATATACCGATCACACATTACAGGTCTAATCATCCAGAGACGAATCTGATCAACATGAGTGCTTCTCCTGACCTAATAGTAGACAGGTTTCTCAATATTTACAGCCACCCCCTAGAACTATGGAGTTACATGCATGATGTAGGCTGTGCGGCATAGTGGGAAAAGGTGGCAAGATCATTCATGACCTGGGCAACTATGCAAATAGATTGCTTGAGTCCTGCCATACTTCTCCTGACCTAATTATCCCAACAGTAGTAGACGAGTTACTCTCCAGAAATCCACCAACTGTACAGGAGGTAAGAAGCTATCCACTGACAGAAATGGCATTAACGCAATTATGGAGGTATTTAGATCATCTGCAACGATCTAGATGCTGCCAAGGTTAAAGAAGCAAGCCCGAAAATCTGGATGCACTCCGCTATAATCTCTCCCAATTCCATCGAGCCCAAGTTTTTTACCATCTCTAGTTGGATATCATACACGGAACGCATTGATGCAAACCATTATGATATTGCTAGCTGCAAGCAGAACACTTGAGTGTCCTACAGCAACGTATCCTATTGTCTCCAGAGCGTGACTGCTCAAACAAACACGTAGTCACGACCAGTGTCACATCGGCATGAGGGGATTACCCACAGGCCCTTCCAGCTGCCTTAGCAACACTCACTTGGCAGAACGCTAAAGTGCCTACCATCTGCACCATGGCAGACTCTAGCATGTTTACAGGTGACACAGAGGATCTGGTGCCACTTCGGCTACCTTAATGACCACCTGCGTTACTGACCACCTAGCTGTAGCGGATTAGACCTATTGTAGGTGCTGACCTGTCTTTAGTGATCACCTATCTTTGGAGACGGAATCGTGCTCTAGGTGTGCTCAAGCTGAATGCCAGTGGTGTGCGATACACACACCTTGGCATAGCCAAAGTACAGTACTGTCACGCCTGCTGTGCGAGTGCCGACTCACTCCCCAAGCAAGTTCCAAACATAAAAGTTGAGCCAGTTGCCATTATTAGGCGAGATGATCTTACCTCGAATGTGGTACTGACCCTCAAGTGCCATCTCCAGATCCTCTGGGCCACTGGTTAGACGCAGTAAGGCATACAACTTCATCTCCTGTTGATAGAGTCAGCAACCAGCCTGATTGCGTAGCTCACCTAGCCACTATAAGTTTGAAGTCATTTAGCTCACCCACCTGCTGGACCACCCCTCCATTATGAACTAGGTCTGCCACGGCTACACAATCTGGGACACCTCGTTGCAATATTAACTCTATGCACTGGTTATCTGTGGCCTGAACCTGCTGGTACTCTCGCTCTACATGTAGGATCACTGTCTAGAACCCTCCCATGTTAGTTCCTGGTCATTCTCATCATGCCAGACGTGAAATCGTGGAGAGGTCATCGTTACTCCATCACGATGTTCAGTGTACACCCAAAGGAACAGCTTGTCCTGCATCAAGGCCGGGTTCACGTGCGTGTTCTCGAGGAGGGAGAAGAGTGGCAACGCAACAGGCATTTCTACATCTGGGTGAACGATTAATTCTGTGAAAGCTTCATTACATCAGATGGCATAGTACCCCTTCCCCCTTCACATAGTAGGCTGGTCAACGAGCTAGAGGAGCCAGGACTCGATACTTATTGTTTATGTCGGTAGTGTTGTTCGGCACAATCTCCCAGCTGCTCAACACATGCGGGAACTCTATATCCTTCTCCTCAGTGCTCTCGAGCTGAAACTTGAGCACCATACTCCTAATCTCATGGATCTGTCTGGAAATAGTGAAGTCCGTGTACTTCCCCGCAATGGAGAGAGGGTTCGCATCATGGATACCAGGTCGAATGACTGTCTAGCAGTCCCTTCGAGGATCGGTGTGGTGCGAGGTCGTGGGTTCAACCGTTCCATCAGGATGCCGTACGTACTGCCCCATTGTTTAAACATCTAGCTATATACAGGTTTAAACAGTGATTTATAAAGTACTACTTCACGAGCTCGTCTTAGGTTAGCAGAAGCCCTCCAAGAAGAAACCAGATGGTGCCCACACAGCCTCCACTCTGCTCCAGATTGACAGGGTTCGACGACTACTTTGTGGCGTCAACATTATCCATGGGTGAGCCAAGGTCTCACCTCCGTCTGATGCCGAGATACTGACTGCCATAGAGGAGACCACACCAGCCCACAGTACAAAGGAACTCCTGACTCGGATACTCTACCGGAAGCTTGAAAGCGCCCAGGTCAGGTCCCTCAACCTACCCTTCAAATCGACCAAGAGTCCCGTCATTCTTGCCCTTCTAAAGGCTAGGGTTGATCCCAAAGTTCTACTAGACGTCTGGAACTGGGCTGGCATATTCCGCCTCCACACTGATGATGAACACGGGATGCTGGATAATCTACAGGCTTGGGCCACAGATTACTTCCGAGCGGAGATCCGTACAGTTGTGACTGAGGGCCGTGAGGCTGGGCATTCCACTAGTCACACTGAAGGTAGAGAGGCGGGGTTGGCCACCAGCCACAAGGAGGCTGTTGAGCACATCTTCAACGAAAGAGGTGGGAAGCAGTTAGAGAGTAATCTGGCGGTATTTTTAAGTTCCACGCCGAGAACTATCAGGACTACCTCATCAAAACTGTTCTCAAGCCAAATGATAAGAGGGCATTTGTTTGAGAAAGCATGCATGTACAGACACTAGACTAAACAAATATGACGTCCAAAGTTACAATGATTATGGAATCATGGCATTGCATGCTGGGTAATAGTGCACGCTGCGTAGCAATGCTTGCTGGGTAAATTAAACACAAATCAATAGGCATCTCATATCCCATGACTATATTTAATGGGACACGCGAACTTTAATGTATTATGCTATAGAATAATACTTAGAAAATGCTATATTTTGAAGTCACATTAATGGAATTTGTCAGACGTTTTAGACGTATTTTATTGTGAATTCTCACAAACCTGGATTCATGTATGTAAAAAATATATGGGATAGGTTCAAAATAATTTGAATAAATTGTTAACAACATTCCATCAAATTTCACTAGAATTAAATAGTAGACATTTGATTAGACAAAACAATCATGGTGGAAATCACATCTGAATACGCACTGGACACATCTCATATTTTCCGAACATAATTTTGATCTAAAATGTCTAAAGCTCTATACTTTCACTACTTATTCTATTACTTTTATGCAGATGGAATAAAACAGTTGACAATAAGTATGGCTATATATATAAATTAATGACGTGATGAATTGAGCAAAATTTTTTGTGAAACATTAAAACATTGTTTAACTTCAAATTATATACAAAACGATTTGGCTGAATGCGTGTATACAAATCAGCCAGCCTAATCGTTTTCTAAATATTCAGCCGATTTTATACTAAGGTGACTTCAAATGTATATTTTTGAAATTCTGAATTAAAAGGCTGCAGCCATGTAGTAGCTTTTCCAATTATATATATGGACAGGTGTTTTGATTAGTTCTATAGAATTTGATCCATGAATGGTGTGTGAGTTTGATAAAAGAGCTGGTAGACGTTGTACCGAGATGTGAATAGATTTACAGAACAGATGTGTGAATAATTCATCCATGCCATAGATGAGATAGCATTGGCAACGCGTAAGCTGGCCTGAATACTTCGAAGTCAGATGTCTTAGAATGGCGGTGTATGTTGAAAACTAGGACTGCCTATGACAGGACTATCAATCAGTCAAACTGTTTGCAAAATGAACACTGGACACGTCGGTTGTCTTCGTATGCAATATTTATGCCTGTTTTACTGTGAAGAGTAGCTTTGGTGGTGTGGCCACTGATATCCATATAGGTAGAATGGACCCTCCAAATTCCTTCTTGGAACACTCCATTATTGTATTATAGTAGTTCAATATAAACCATGCTAAACAGTTGGCCTACAGATCTACAGCCATTGCAATAGACACGCCATGGTCTGTCAATCTGCTCAGACCTCCAATGTTATTGGTGTGGGTGTTGGGTGGGTGGATTGGGTAGAGTTTGTTCTGGAGTCTGTATTGATATATGTTACTGGGCTTGTGGGAGAGGAATCAGTTAATGATACAATATGACAGGTGTTAGTATTTAACAATGCATTGACAGGCATGCATAGATTCTCCATGTAAATTCTTGGATCTGCACGACCATACATGTTATGTTATAAAAGGCATGTTATCTTATAAGCCTATCTACATAACGGTGTAAAGCACAACAGCCTTAAAGCGCTATTGCCAAATGTCGAGTCTACTCGTCAACAATGGCTCTATTTACATAAAGTTTACTAAGGTTTTATTTACATTCACGGGATATACAGTCGGGTTGGACTCATTGGGGATATTTTGGCCAAAGATGACACTCGCGATACTCGATACACGCTGAGTGTCAGAGATTGCTTTCTGGAACCAAATAGCACGTCAATCTTGCCAGTTCATCGATGTCGGATCGGTGTGTTTTGACATTGAGTATTGCTAAGTTTGTCTAAGCTGTCCGTGTGAAGGTTTGGTATATTTGCAGAGTTTCTGGAGATGTTCTCTAGTTTCAGGACTGTTTGCTCAGTAGACATCCAATACACCGTGACCATGAACATTGTTGTCGAGCGTGATGCTAACTGTATATGCATATATCGATTGTAGAATTAGCTTTTTAGAAAGTGTCGCGACATGAGCATCTAGTAGAGGGCAAAATAAACGTTTAGTTTAACTTCACCCACATTTTCGCGTGTTGGAATCGATTCTAAACTTTGAATGTTGAATTGCCAGGATTTAAATTTCAAGGTAACTATACAGGTAAACTGTTGGGGATTTTGAAACTAATTTGAATACGGACGTTTGCTGCCTATGTCAACATGGTTTAGTCCAGTTAAATTAGTTTCGGCAGAAAGTTTATTAAATTGTAGAAAATCAGGAAAGACATACAATTCGTACACTTTGTTGAGGCTTTTCGAAGTTCGTGACACGTCATTGTGACTGTGACGTCAGCTAACTAGTGACACAATTGATTATGGCGTCAGCTACTTTGGTGAGAGATCGGATGCCTACGTTCGAATCTAGTCAGACTCGTATTAATTGGCATACATCGCTATGCGTTTGCTGGACAAGGCGTTTTTCACTCTTAGCCAAGGTTATTGATATTCACCGCCAACGGTCACCGACAGAGGAAATGTATTGCTAGTACCAGTGTTCCCACCATCCACGGACGCTGGTTCATGGTTAGAATATTTCATCTGATGATGAATGAAGCAGCTAGCCCGTTTATGTATCTGTCTAATTTATTCCAGTATCCACTTGTCAATACCTATGTAATGCCCTAGTAGCTTAATGTTGGCCTACCACCTCATTTGGGTGGCTCGAAATTACGTTCACATCTGAAAATGGCATTCTCATGATTAAATTCAAGGTAGCAGAATGGAACTTGAAGCGGAATGAATTGCTTTTGCCAGGGTGGAACTTGAGAATCCCATACCAACACACTCCACGTCAATTCCCAATGAACCACAGCCGACTTCAAGCTGTCCAGGTAGCACATGACAGTGCTCATTGAAAGTAACGTTTACACTTTTTTATGCATTTTTCAGTCATGGTACATACTTATGAATGACTCCGCCAGTGCTGAAAGGGGGTTTGAGAACTGCTATAGATAAACAGCATTCAATTCCATGCCTCGGCAAGATGAAAGCGATTTTGAGACATTGAAACCAGCCATTCTCGAGGAATATTCATGATTGTCCGAAAATTACTGACATATGTTTAAGACCAACATCGTAAACAAGCAAAATATCTTAGAATGGTCCCAAACCATTGGCTAGAGGGGGAGCCTGTTGACACGTTCAACCAAATTTGCGAGTTATAATGGTCTCGGAACAATACAAGAGCCTCTTAAGTGCTGAGACTATCAATTATCTAAGACGGTTTCACGATGTTAAGAATATTGGCATGCTGCATGAGATAGATGAAGATTATATACGTGGGAAATTATCACTTAAAACACCTCCAACATATTGCACCTCTATCGCACTACAATTTGAATTGGTGTACTATTTTTAGCCATTCTACGTCCTTGCTTTCTCGAGATGTACATATCGGTATGCTGCTAGTGATTCCGTAACCTAGACCTACTTGGCCTTTTGTCCGGAACACGAACATTCTTTAGTCACTCACAATATGATCGTATGTGCCAAATTTGGTGAACCTACGCTATTGCGTTCTAGAATTATGATATAAAATGTGCCTTTAGGTAATTCTTTAGTGAACATCGGTCAATGACAACAACCGCGGCGATGATGGGGCAGAAAATATGGTAAGCGGTCTCTTCAAGCAAGTTATTGTAGGAAATTCTGCAGCCACTAAGTGCCAGATCTTTAAAAAACAAAAAAAAATCGTCGTTGTCGTAAGACAATCTTCTCAAAGAACCACCATAATTTTTGGCTCTCTCGCCCGAGCTTGAGCTTTATCAATTTGATATATTAATCCAGTTAAAATAACACGAATTTGACAAAACCTACCACTAATTGCAACAAAAATGAACCACTTAGAATCTGCCCCTAGCTGATATATCAAAAATCTAATAAAATCTTTTGAGTGGAACATTTTGAATTCAAGATGGCTGCCAATATGGTCGCTAATCGAGTATAATATGGCATATATCTCGAGAACGGTTCATTTCAGACCACATATATGTATTACGATTAGATAAAAACATACCCCCAAATCTACCGAAAAATCATTCTTCTGCAACCCTGGCCACTATATGACGTCACAAACTAACAGTTGACACTGAAGTTTGATGTTTACAAACAATTTTTACATTCAGCCACCACTAATTGCAACAGTAATGAAGACACTTTTAATTTCTGCATTTAGGTATTAGAAATGGTGTATAAAAATCTACTAAAATCTTTTGAGTAAAAAATGTAGAATTCAAGATGGCTGCCAAGATAGCCGGCAATCGATTATAATATGACATATAGCTCGAGAATCTTAGATTCCATACATGTATTACGAGCAGATAGAAACATTCTACCTAAAATGATGTCTTCTGCACCGCATGACCTATCTATGACGGTACAACCCAACAGTTGACACTGAAGTTCGATGTTTACAAACTATTTCTACATTCACTGGTAGTATTTAGTTCTTATTATCATCCAAGTCATGGTTTGACATGCTTTGACAAGTATCTCTGGATCCAGAACAGGCTGACGAACAATCAAGTCCACGTCCACGGCACCAACAGTGCATAGTTCCACAGCCAGACTTGTCGGTGCATCTCAAGGGTTCCAGAAGTGGTCCAAGTCCGAGTGTACTCTTGTCATTATTCCTTTAGAATCTTTCTAGTCCGATTCCTCGCCCTCCAAGGTATTTCCCTTCCACTGTTGGATCTGATGGAACACTGGGTGGATGGCCTTTTGCGGATGCTAACACGCTCTTGGAAATATACCTCGAAAGCTGAGCGCAATGAAACTGTGCTTTGGAATTTATAAAAGAATTGCATTTGCTGAAACATATACATGCACGACGACGACGACGACGACGACGACGACGACGACGACGACGACGACGACGACGACGACGATGACTGTAATCGTAATTTGGAAGTTCAGGCAATGTTGCATGTTGAAGAATTATTAACGCACAGTATGTATATTGGCACAGAGTGAGGTGACTAAACGCAAACGTACGCACGCACGCATACCACCACCACCACCACCACCACCTTCCCTACTGGCTAGAGGAATCGATTTAGAATATATTTATTTCCACTCTATGACAGCAATCATGATTGATGGTGTCCAGGATCTAAAATCATACCACAATAAGATTGTGTCACTAGCATGTATCAGCGATTCCATTAACATCACATCAGCAGAAGATTAATCACAAGGTACAGGTGCTTTAATAGTTGAGCTTCAATTACATATAAATATTATAGCACGAGATCTTATGGAGCAGAAAGTGTGGTAACTATAGAGAATGGGTCTCTTCAAGTAAGTTATTGTATTAGATTGTGCAGCCACTAAGTGTCAGATCTTTAAAACCATAATCTTTTAACCAAATAATATATACATATAAATATAACACCGCGCCACCATATGAAGCAGAAAATGTTGTCATTAAAGAGAGTGCTTATTGAGATATTGAGCTATTGTAAGAGATGTCGCAGCCACAAAGTGTCAGCTCTTTAAGACCGCCATCTTTTAACCAAACAATATATACATATAAACACCACGCCGCGTTATTGAGCAACGAACGTGGCCGCCAAACTTTTGGCTGCCAAAAATCTCAAAGAACCACCATAATTTTAAGCTTTCTCCCACGAGTTTGAGCTATTTCAATTTGATATATTTATTCAATAGTTTTTTGTCTTGGTTGACCCCAATCGCTTCTACATGAATTCTTGATATATTACAATAATCATTATAATTGGAAATATGAGGAAACTGCACGATATTTGGAAATGTCAAGGAAATGCTATTGCCAACCATAGCAACACAACGCCTCAAATATTAGATGGAAATCTCAGGTGTGCGAGGAATATTGTCAATCGCATGTGTTTGCTAACTAGTCCGATCGACATGAGATCCTAATCCCCGGTCGCTACCTCGCTGACCAATATGCAAATTAAACTCTAACAAACGGTTGTTGTTGTTGTTGTTGTTGTTGTTGTTGTTGTTGTTGTTGTTGTTGTTGTTGTTGTTGTTAATAAAAGACGGACCTATACCTCAAAGGCTGAGAGCAATAACACCGAGCATTGTTCGTGTCCTTTGGAATTCATAAAAGAATTGCATTTGCTGAGACATATACATGCACGGACTTGGTAGGTTTAAGACAAAGATGCGGGTGTCTAGGATATGATCACACGATTGACGTTGACGTGTATGCGTAGTTGTTTTAAAGCTTGAGGTATATGTATCTGCATATCTGTCTGGCTGAGTATCTACGTGTCTGCATGTGTCAGTAAGCGAACGGTAGGCGAAGAAACGCCATTATCAACAACTCACTGTAAACAAGAACGTAATCTCAACATAATTACACACCAGATTGATTTAATAACGTATAATTAATCAAGTGTGATCTGCTATCACGCTTCGGGGGTGGGTCGGTGTGGGTTGTGGTGGGTATGATGTCTTAATGTTTAAAGACGTTCGATACAGCTTCACGACAGATATTGACTGTTTTTAATCCGCTGGCACGATCGATACGGTGGATACAGTAATTTGACAGGTGTGATTGAAAGCTGACTGTGTTAAGGCCAATCCTAACCAGACGCGGGCGGTGCGGACGGCGCGGGCGGCGTATAATATTGAAACCTAATCAAAAGCGGCGCGGGCGGGCGGCGAATATGCAAATTGATTTGACCTTAGATTTAAAAGACACATCAGGAAGAAAACGCGCCTGTCAGTTAGTATAAATACGATGTAGTTGCCAACACTATTTATTACAAGTCTTAATAATCTTTCTGTTGAATATTTTGAAACCAAATTGACTGGAAGCTGTTGCTGCCTATGACAGTAACAGGTCCCTGGCGAATTTGTTTCAAAATATTCAACCGTTCAGCTCTATAGTTGTCATAAAATTGAGATTCTTGGTTTAAAGGGTTAATACCAGTTTATATCTAATGTTTAACCGTGTCATGCCGAAATTTATTCAGTAAAATTTCAAAATTCTTTATAGAAATGACCATTTACAGGTCAAAAGAAGACTATTTTTGAAATTTTACCACTGGAATGACTGGCTCCTGGCTCGTTTATCGAGACAGGCATTCTAGTGGTGAAAATTTCGCAAATAGTCTTCTTTTGGCCTGTAAATGGTCATTTTATACGACCACTACTCTGGCAGGCTACGGCCGCTACAGGCATGAAAGGGTTAAGTGAATTCTGGAATTAAAGACAGATGGACTCTTAATACAGGTGGTCGCTTGAGCAGTTTTTACTGTACTATATACTGTTCTTATATAAACCCTTCTGCATTGCAAAGACATAAAACGGCTTATGTCGTAGTACTGGGATAATTATGTCCATTTATACGCCTATATAGGATTAATTTTTAAAATTTAGCATTGGGTTGACTGGCTTGATTATCTAGCCGGTCAATTCAATGTTAATGTTTCAAACGTAGGCCTACTGTTATGTTGGTCAACAAATGAACAATTTCTATAAGTAAATTGAGATTGTCTGGCAAGCATAAAAGTGAAGGGTTAACTTACCAGAGAGACCGACAATCGCACTAATTTGTTGCCAGGCATTGTCTTTTTTAACATTATCTTTGTAGACCGACAAACTACAATTATAAAGAAGTGGATATTTCTGCACCTCGTTGATGAGTTTCTCATCAGCCATCCCTGACCGCAGTCACAGTACGACAAACCAATGATAAAATATAAGCAACTCGTTCAATGCATATGGGCGTGCATGTGTGCACAAATGCAAACATACATGTAGTCTGCATTTATATGTAAATGCAATTGACCTTTTTAACTGATTGGTCAAATGCGGTGACGCAATGCGGCTAGCCAGCGACTCGCTAGCGGCTGGCCAGCGGGAATATTGGTCGTCTCAATATTTTCACGCTGCTGATTTGCGCGATTTTGTCGCCAGCGCCGCCCGCGTTTAATCTGGTTATCGTAATATGTTTAACATTGTCAATAGGTAGCCGCCCGCGCCGCCCGCGTCTGGTTAGGATTGGCCTTTAGCGGATTGGTATAATGAAATCTGAACTGTTACTGTAAATAAGAACATTACAGTCTGGGGGTGGGGTGTTGGAGGGGTGTTTGAAGGTGTAGATAGGTGGATTGCAATCGGCCCATTGAGTTCGTCTATCTATCCATCCAGCCGCCGGTTTATCCGTTACTCTGTCACCATTCATCTGTCCGTCTTTCCATCCTTCTGCCTGTCCGTGCATCTGACCGTCCATCATTTAGTTCGTCTATCGAAAACCACTGTGTGGAACTCAACCAAATTTGTTCTGTGAGTTACCCATGTGATTGCGAATTACAGCTGCGGGACAAAGATTGATAGAAGTGTGACGATTTTCAATTACGTGCCACCGACTGCACATTCCGGTAGTTATTGAAATGCATCGACAATTCCTATCAATGGTCTGCTGGAATAAGTGACAGCCGCTGATAATCTGTGGACTAGCGGGCCAACCTTGCCCTTTTCTGACATCTCACCTGAAGATACAAAGGTAAGTAATCGAGCGAGGAAGAGAACAGCCGAAGCTCAATGATACAACGATAGGTTTCTATGTGGCTCGATCACGCAGACCCCTCAGCATATATCCGAAAACGAATGCCCTCTGTCGGCATTTGCTTTCGACTGTTCTGGTGCTTCAAAGCACACGCCTGTCAACGTAAATTGATACCGGTTCTAGGGTAGTAGGAGAACATATACTTGATCGATTGTACCCTTGGAAAATTCACTCTAACACAATTGGCCATCATTATGAACGTCGCCGCCTGTGTTTCTTACTGCCCCACAGGTGGTTTAACTATCCTCCCTTATGAGTTTAATCCCATCTACCTATTTAGCAAAATTTGAATGTATCTACTACTATGCGTGTGTTCGCCTTTGGTAAAAACACTATCATCTCGAGCACTCTATATAGCCGCATTATGGCGTGGTGTGTGTTTGCTTTTGTTGGCCACTTTCCTAGTGCCCCATTAATGTTACACACCGCATACGTGAGGGTGGTACATTATTTTGCATCCGGATAGCATATACATCTTACAGGATGGACAGATTTGAATGAACCCAGCTTTATATACTGGTTCACATTTCACCACTTGTGAAAGAGCCAATGATAAGGGAATGACATTTCTTTGCACAAGTTTCCAAACGATAGTCAGATGGCCGACCAGAGACGCGAAACCTGGGTAGCTGGTTTAGCAGACCAGTAGACAAAAATCAGATCTAACAGTCCTCTCCTCTCTATATGGATTAAACTGCTTCACATGATGGAGCCGCTTCTCGCACACTCAACAGATCCGACTGATCTACTGGGCGTATAGGACGTTGGTGCTTCTAAAGCGAATGTGTGTAAGGAAAAGGCATTCACCCTGCAGTGTAGGTCAGAGTTGAATATATTCTTTCTCCAAGAAAGGGGCGTCAATGTTAGAGTTTCGATGTGGCAAATGGTCGGTGTCGATGAGGCGGTTATCAAAGTCCCGGCTGAGTCTTATGCGTAGGACCGCTTCAAAGATCTACTGAAGCACAGAAGCTCACTCAAACAGATGGGGAGAGGGGGAAGTGGTGAGCTCAATGTAGCTGCCCTCAGCTTAAACAATAATAATGGTCATGGCTAACCATGCTTGCATACATCGGATAATCTATGCCCTATCTAGCCATGAGCCTAACAAGGACAATTTGCACCATGCACGTCAGTTCTATCATGTCATTCAGTTCGCCTGGTATTATGATAGCCTGCTACCTACGGTCGATGCAGACGATCTTGTCACGGAAGTGTCACCGTTTTAAGACGTAGACGAGGCCACAGCTGAAGAAACGCTGACCATGTCATACCATAGTTGATCCAAGATGCTAGGCAAGTGGTCATAGAGGTTACCGACATTCATATGACTGAGAGTGGTACTCATCGTGTTCGATACGGATACCTTTGGTACTGTATAACGCAAATCATTATACACTGAGAGGCCAAGTTTGTTCTGTTTGTCTGTAACCATACAATGACTATGCATATGGGGGATGTGGTTTGCAGTTAGGTTAAATATCTCCAGATTTCATTCTTGAGCTGAGTATCTCCTTGACTGAGCACCTCAACCTTTCATTCACGTAGGAGCACTAGGAACAGAATCCGGTCCCATAAAAGCCTTCAAACGCAAGTTATGGTTGTTTAGCCCTACTTTCCACTCAGCCCATTTATTCCATGTTATTCTCTCTTATGTGTCTCATTTCAGTGTCCATCTTGTAGCGTGGATCGACCGGTCAGGTACAAACCGTCGCAGTCTGTTTGGGTACGGAGTACCGAGTTGGTACATTTAATTCTCTTAAATTATACTCTCCTCGCCGTTTTTGGTATCTATCATAAGTAGAATGAAACGAGGATTCCAGATCTTTATACCATTTTAAAATCGGTCTATAAATGGCCGAGTTATCCTTAATTTTACCTTCAAATCCCTTCTCTAAAGCCATAGCGCATGCGTGTACTTAGTGCATGGGGACGATAGCGCATCACTTGAACGTTTTCCCCACCTCTGCTGCTCGGGCGCTGATTGGTTGTGGCGCTCCAGCTGTGACGTCACGAGTAGTATAAAAGGGGCTGAAAAATCAGAACAGAAGAGAGAAGGTGGTAGGTTGTGTGGCCAGGGCATTGCGAGACGTAAGCAACTGCTTACTGCCAGCATCGTTACATACATCAGCAGCAGTGCCTATCGGATTTGAGTTCTCGTCTCTGGCACATAGCTACCGCATCTGCATCGAAGATTGTGTACGCTCCCGGAAAGATATCACCTGGGGCCAATAACGAAATTTAAGCAAGGCAACCCACACTACCAACACCGCGGAGGGACCTTCTTGCGAGTGATCCCGTTGTCCCCGATGTAAAGCTCGTCAAAGTATGTAGGGCTAGTGATGTTCTCGATGGATAACTCGCCAGATCTGCATACCACGCCAACAAGTGGTAGTTTCAAATCCGCACATGTGTAATGCACAGTTTTCGACATTTCGACCGCTGTCAGGGGGCATTGCCCGATGCATCGCATGAGCTATGCGATGCATCTCGTCTTGTGATCCGCCAGAATGCATCCGCATTTTTTAACTTTCAACTGTAGCCATTCATAACTACAGGGAAGCTTCAAACTTCCGCACCAGTACAGAACTTTCTAAAAACACTGCTTAAATTACTTACTTTGTGAATAGACGTGACTAACTACTAGCCATCCGCGCCCGCAACAGTTCTTCTTCACCATTCCTGAGAGTGAGCCGCTTCAGACAGTTCGCCTGCAGAGTTTCCTAGCAGCTAACTTCCGCATTATGCCATCTCGCGTTCCAAATATGTGATGCTTCAACTACAGTGATTCCAGAACTTTTTCCGTACCGATGACAAATAGGTACTCCGTTATTGTATTATTATATTAATGTATTGCTTTTCTGTAACAGGTATTGATGACTAACGTACCGCACGGTCGTCTGAGACCACATTTTTATAGTTTGACCTCTCCGTTTACTGTACTGTGATAGAAATTATATGGCAGTAGACATTCTAGTTATATATGTTTTGCTTATTTTATATAAAAACATTGGAACGGCAGTTCGCTAGGGTACATAATACAGCAACAACAACCGCACCACCTTGTTCCACAACAGCATCAATTTTTCACTGAGGTCGCTATCCATGTTCTCACTACGTGAACATGACATGCGGCCGACTAAATCTGGACTATTTTAGCTCAATAGGATAGGTCTATAGTAATAGGGACGATTACTCTGTAGGAGACGTGTAAGTCTCTTTCCCGGGAGTAGTGGATATGTAACACCTCACACCAGCTAGATTGTATAAATTGGCCATATACCTTAAGGCCGCCTATTGTCACGAATATAAGAGTGATTTTCTCTGTCTACGCCCCTCCAGCCTCCTGGCTTATTAATTGTTTGGACTTCCCTATGCCACATTGTTTAGAGCTGACTTTGAAATTATTGGGGTTTCAGAGCGGTTAGAAACAAAGTGTCGATGACCACACACACGTCCCCTGTATCTTCGGATACTAGTTAGTTAGATAACCATGCCAAAGGAGGGAACACTTGCGAAAATATTATAGTTACTGGCCTGCAGTGCATCTCTGGGCGATTTCATATAACCCTAAAGACAGGTAAAATGTTAGTCCCCGTGTGCGGATCTCACATGATCTGCCCCCCCCCCCCCACACCCCTGACATGCTGGTGATGGACAGGACACAGCTCTCCATCTAACTATACACGTGACTGGGTGCGGTCTTAGAACCCACCACGCCCTCACAGGAAGGTCACTATAGTTGGATAGCTGCATCTTTGTTCCCACCATAAACTTATATGTACATTTTAATGCGTATGTAATATGACTTGTCCCTGTGCTGTTATATATGATCATGATGTGGTGGTGACAGGATCATCATATGATTCTGGAGCTGCCACCTCATGACATCTCCGCACACCGTCCAGCTGAGGGGGATGCTCCATGAGGGTGACCATACGGTCACAGAGCATTCTCGCCGGTCAGGCTTATATGTTAAAGATAGTTAGAATACCCAGCCATTTGTGGCTTAACCTTGGTCTGGACTCAAAAACTAAATGTTAGGATAGGATCTAGCAGAAGGGCCGCATAAATAAAGCGGCAACAACTCATTCAGTATCTTTGAACTTACATAAGGTGACAGTGTTGAATTCTGCGGAAATCATCCACCTCATCGTCATGTAATACAGCGTGCATCACAATAACTTATAATTTCACTAGGTTCAATCGTTTACATAGCATAGTTTGAACAAGAGAGTGGCCCGTTTTGCCATCTCTCTTCCCCCACTTCGGTGTTGTAGGCATTTTCCTGTGACGAAGGCCCACGCGAGGCACTTTCTTCTCGCAACAAATAATGTTTGTTTTAGGGGTTAATTTAGTTTATATTAAATTTGCTAAGTAGCTGCGTCAGGACCCTCCTTTGCGGGAATGCCTCACGGATTATGATCTATGAGGTACGTCTGGCGAGGAGCATGATGACGAGTCATCAACTTGACCCTATATACTTGACTTTTCGCTTGTAGCAGCAAACGAGTACCATTGTTTGTCTGTTATACTGTATTTAATGTATGTATTTAATTATTTCCGGGCTCTAGATGGAGCTGCTGGACTGTCACACCAGTGACACCAATAGCGAGGATGAGACTGTGAGGCTAACTTCCGCAACAATGGTCGCACGGCCCCTCTGGAACGTGAACGTTCCACCGGCTCTAGAAGTCGGTCTTTGTACAATCCTGAAACGTGCAACACTGGATCTGCAACCCTGAGATCCGCAGCTAACCAGCAGCCTCGCCCCAACGTACCATGTACCTGCAGTGCCGCAGAGTGAGAGTATCCAACGGACCAGCACGTACTTATGTAGCTATAATCTGTAGATACATAACCTGTCACTAGACATGCACTGATCGAGTCACTGTAGAACTCTATGATTCTCAGCTTCGCGAGCTCATATTGCACTATGCCCGCTTGAAAGTGAAAAGTAATTTTATATTTATGGGTTTAGAACTTGTATGATTCACCAATTTCGTCGGGGTCTTCGAACCAACCACTGTGCAAATTTCTGTCAACAACCTGTTCATCCTTGATGCCGCTGGTCTTTCTATGTTTCTCCATAACTTCAATCTGCTTGTCATAGGTACTGTCGCTAGTGGATAGCTGTCAACAAAGCTTGACTTCTGTCTACATCTCATGTACGGAATGCTTCAGTAGCGCTATTCGTGAACCATTCAAGCAGCTTTTGAGGTTTATATTTGATATTGGTGTACACCATCGTGTAATATACCACATTGGTGCATACTGGAGCTTCTTCTTGATGGCCACTCACTAGCTTGCAACTTGAAATGCGCGTCCGTCATGCATGCTCCAGTTATGTGACCATTTCAAATGATACTGTTTTATTGAACCGCGTAGTCTATGTTTATCCCAGTGGACCTGAATCAAATGTCTGTTAGGAGAGCCTCTTTAGAGAGTTCGACGTCAAGAGCTCGTTGACATTGTCCCTTCACCACGTGCCAGCATCACCGCTGAAGAGATGTTTGCAGATATGTTTGCCATACCGATGCTGGAGCCTCCCATAGCTGCGTCCTTCACTATCGTGTAAGCCTAGAAAGCGAGACCATAGTGTTAGCATGATATGCCAGTGTTCCACATAGGAGATAATGGAGAGGCAATCCTAGAAGTGACACTGCATTTTTAATATGCCTATCTGACACTCACACAACGGTCTCATTGTCACCAGAACTTCAATAAATGGGCTAATATTCAGATTATTTTAGTATCACAGTCACTACTCGAATGTCCATATTCTGTGCTCTTAGAAGATCTGTTTGCACTGCTTCTAGTGTGACTGCTTCAGACAACACTTGTCATTGAGCTTAGATTACCATATCTATGGGGTTAAAATTGCATAAGTGAACTGGCTCGCTTAAATAGCCATCCAAAAAGTACCCAATTGACACGAATGTGCGTGTTCACGATGGTAACTATTTTCTGCATGGGTATTATAATACCATGTTGGTCTGATCGAGAAGGGCTATGATGAAGTGTGTGTAGGGGGGTGTCTTGTCGATGTAGTGCTTGTAGCCCTGCCACTCCCACCACACCACACCACAAGCATTAATCTAGGTGTTCACAGTATGTCGTCTCTGGTGATTTCTTCCCTTATTTACAGGTGCTCCCTCAATCCTTCGTTCACCACCATACCCAAACAGAGCACGATGAATATGTACGTCTCGTTCTGGTGATTCCTGATTGCGGCGATCTGGCTTCCTGAGGTGGGCAGATGGCTGCAGACGGCAGTGCGCTATCTCTCTCCCTGTGGCGTTAATGAGAGTTTCCTAGGCCGTGCAGTAATCGGCATAACGTTGCCGATTGCATGCTTCTGTGTCCTGCTGCAGAAAGTGCTCACATATGAAAGCATACATGTACCAATTTTGATATGTTTTATATAGAATGGCTTATGGTTGTATACTCCGAAGATCATGATGTTCAGATAATGTGCATGTTGTCAAGTCCGGGACCACACGCCTACTTCACTGGATACATAAAGCCCACTCTTCGCAAATAGTTCTGTCATGTCTAGCTGATCGAGCGACATCTTTGTTACACCCTTTACAGTCTGATATTTGTTGTACAACTGCTTAGCGATTTCTCATGCAGGGTACATACTCGTATCAGGTATCACCACCTGAGAGACCACAAGATATATGTTGTGATCGTATGTGCCGACGGTCGCCATAGTTGTCTTCCATCTAAGACATTATGGAAGTGATCAGGTCCGTAGACATAGTAGACGATTGAGAGCAATCTTATCTTCCACATTGCTGGAGCCAACGACAGGCCACGTAGTGTTTGATCGGTTGATACTGACTGTGTTGAGACCTGGTGCCTTTCTTACACATATCCAAGTCTGAAGCTCTCCCAGAGTATCCACCTATTTGCTTCCTGGGTCAGTCTTGCGGAATCCCGTCCTTGACGTAGTGGATGTGGTTAGGCTTGATTGTACCGGTGATTGTACCGGTGTGTGTGCGTGCGTGCGTGTGTGCGCATGCGCGCATACATGTGTGGGTGGGAATAGTTGGGGTGGGGATAGAAGGCATTCTGTACAGGTGGATAAAAGGCATTCGGTACAGTCTGAAGAGAGTTCACTCATGATCTAGTTTGTGATATCTCACATTGATTCCCTGTCAGAATCTCCAGTATACTCGTCCTCTATTCTATGTTTCATTCTCACCGATAAAAAGTATCTGAGCACTTTCTCACTTGATAATCTGGGTTGACTACGGGTTCAGATTTTCTGTATAAGGTAGGGCACTTGAGGAGTTGGTTTCCCATCTGAATCGTTACAGATTTTTCTCGCAAGCTAAACATGGTCTCCGTTACCAGGTGACTAACCTCGCAGTGCTGTTGAGCTTTCTTGTGGGTGTTTTCTAAGTCTCATTCAGTCATCGCTGGTGTCATCCTCGTCGCTAGACTTGGATATGTTTTGCCTCTCATCGCCACGGGTCTGTACAATCATGTGCTGGTGAACATATTTGTTAATTCTCGAGAAGTCACTAAGACCTTGCTCTGCAATCACATGAAGTTGTATTACAATACGCATGATAAGTCTATGGTCATTTGATGAAGAATGGATAAGAATACATGTGATTCTAGTTATTTGACAGTCTTTGAGTGGAATACGTGTATGAATGATCCAGACTTTCAATCAGCATCTGCTATAAACACAAGAATAGGAAAGTGAGGATGTGATGTGGGTACATACTTATTTTGAATAAGTTAACCAATTTAAAACTAGGTCTATGCACATATATAAAACTGACATGTTACATTAATTGCTTATTATTCTATATCAGAAGAAAATCATAGTATTGCTCTTCAATCAAAATAAAGTTGCTGCAGTAATTTCACCTCTGTTGTTCACAGGTCGTATACATGCTACAAAATATGTATTGGGTAATCAGTGTAGCTGGTAATAAGAATTGACAAAAAGAAGCGCTCCCAGGACAAACACATTGCCAATTTACCGTTCAATTTGCAGCCGTCTATTGGAGCAGAAATTCAATTTGCCGCTCATTTGTGGAGCGTAATTGCGTCAACGATGTTGACATATAGGGTAATGCGGATACTGGTAGTTATGCTGTCTATCTGTCTGCCTATCTGTCTGCCTGCACGCCTGCCTCTCTGCCTGCCTGTATGTCTGTCTGTCTTTTTGTCCATTGTTCGGTCGATCAATCGACTAGTCAGTCACTCGATCAGTCGTCGGTCACTATGTCGGGCGGCCATTCGCTAGATTGGTTGGTCATTTGGTCGGTCATTCGGTTGCTCAGTCATTTGGTTAGTTGGTTTGTTGGTTGGTTTGCTGGTTTGTCTGTTTGCATGCCTGCCTGCCTGCCTGCCTGCCTGCCTGCCTGCCTGCCTGCCTCCCTACCTGCCTGCCTGCATACATGACTGCCTGCCTGCCTGCGTGCCTGCCTGCCTGCCTGTATGTCGGTCGGTCGGTCGGTCAGTCGGTCATTTGGATGGACAGGTATTCAGTGAATTGACACTGTACTATATTTGCCTAGTCTGAGTCTGCTTTGACCCTCGAGCAGCCATGTGGTAGGATTAACATGCCGGGTCAGGAAGCTCCGAGGCCCATAATGTCCATCCAAACATCTGTCACAGTGATGATTGAGGGGGAAAGCAGACTCAGACTAGACAAATAACATCACTGAAGATCAGCCTATTATACAATATTATCCTCCTGGGAGGGGCTAGATATCTAATCTGGTGATATAGATGTGTTATCCAGTTAACATATGCCTCTGTGCTGAATTCACAAAGTATTTCTATTAGTCCTATAACAAACTGATTCTGTGGAAGACCATTGTCAAGCAGTAAGAATTCAGTTGGGCGAGTATATCACTCTTTCCTATGATATCTAGATCATCGGTGTTTTAGGCCGAGTCACAAATTTCAGATACCTTGATAAGAAACTAGTGCATCTGTCAGGTCACGCATTTCTCGGATCGCCATAATCTAACATCGTCGTGTCGT
>CM067370.1:82163892-82214932 GCA_034401795.1 Chaetoderma sp. LZ-2023a | reverse complement strand
GCATGACACGTGTGTTCAGGGGTAGGGAGGGAGGGGAGAGAGAGAGGAAGAGAGGGGGGAGAGAGAGGGATGGAGGGAGAGAGAGAAAGCGGGAGAGAGGAAGAGCACGGAGAGAGAGGAAGAGGAAGAGAGAGTGAGAGAGAGATGGGGAGAGAAAGAGAGAGAGGTAGGGAGGGAGGGAGTAGGGACGGAGTGAGGGAGGGAGGCAGAGAGTTAGAGGAGAGAGGGGGAGAGGGAGGGAGGGAGGGGAGAGAGAGAGAGGAAGAGAGGGGGAGAGGGATGGAAGGAGCGGGAGGGAGGGAGAGAGAGAGTGGAAGAGAGAGAGAGAGAGAGGGGGGAGGGATGGGGGGGGGAAAGAGAGAGGAAGAGAGCTGAGAGAGAGAGAGAGAGCGAGGGGGAGGGATGGAGTGAGGGAAAGAGAAAGGAAGATAGCGGAGAAATAATGGCAGCAACATCGTATCATCATTGAAACGGCAAAATGGCCTGCTTTAACGCAAATAGAGTGGCTTCAAAATATGGCTTAAAGTTGAATAACTTTGAACACGGCATAATGTTGACTGTACCTGATTATGGCTATTATTATGATCGACAGTTCAGCGTAAAATTTAGGCAAATTTATTCGATAATTATTCAATTCACAACAGCCAAAATGCACTCTTTAAATTTGTACAAGTGGCAATTACGCTAAAATATTTGAAACCATTAAGACTGGAAGCCGTTGCTGCCGTAAACATCAACGACTTTCAGCACCATTGATAGCATAATTGTCAACCAGATTAGAGAATTTCTAATAACAAATCCAGTCTTGTTTCAATATAAAGGCGTACCAGCTGTGATCATGCGGTCCAATCCGCTGGCATTGTATGTTCCATGCAACGCCCACTCGCTAAATTTAGTGGGTTAAACTGCTGCTAGTTCTTGAACTCAATTACCAGTCAATCCTGGATGTGCTGCTAGAGATGAGTGCTGACAAAGATCAGAGCCCAGACACCAGAAGTGATGCAAAAAGTCTGGCTTCTGCATTGGCTCGTCTGGAATGTGGTGGCATGCGCTGTTTCTGGGCAGAGGTACTGGAGCGTACACATCATGTCAACCTAGTGCTACAGAGCGAAGGTCTAGACCTCAAACGTGTTGTTGATTACATAGAACCGCTTTCCAGTTACTTGACAACCATCAGAGATGATTTTGATAAATTCGAAAGTGAAGACTTGCACTTGCCTTGTAGCACAGAGGAAAATCCTGTGCATTACCATCGTGACAATAAGCGAATTGTTAAACGCAAGAAGCACGTAGATGATGGTACATCTGCTGACCACAGCTTCAGCCCTCGTGACAAATTTCGTGTACAAACATTTCTAGTAATACTTGGCAGCCTTCGACAGGAAATGGAGAAGCATTCTGCAGCGTACAAACGTGTTCAGAATGATTGTTTCTTTTCTGTCTGATCTTACTGCTTCTGCAGATTACAAAAGACAATGTGCACAAAATCTTGTACTGAAATATCCGGATGATTTTGAGGAATTTTTGGCCAGTGAAATAATACATTTTCATGCTTTGACTCAAACCTATCCTTCTGATACTGATGAAGTTACCTCTTGAAATCATTCACAAGCGCTTTAACTGGTGCCAGTGCAACTTGCTTTCCGAACGTCTCCATTGCCATTCGCATATACCTCACCATGTTTTGTTCAGTTTGTGAAAGGGAGCGATCAAACTGGTCTGCATAAAAGGTGAGAAACGTGCAACTATGGGCCAAGCAAGGCTGAACGCTCTGAGAATCAAGAGCATTGAAAATGAGTTTGTGACAAACATTGATATTAGTACCATCATTCGCCGATTTTCGGAAGTAAAAACCCGCAAAGTTAAATTTTAATTGTTGTCAAAACAGTGCTGATTAATACTTTAATGTTTCCAATATGAGGAGCCAAGGAGTCGGGAGTGTACAACTAGGCGTGCATGTGCCCTCAGTAGATTCTATCGAACATCGATTTAGTTTAGGACTAGCTATGATTAAGTATGTACTGAAATGTACCCTCATTTTTACTTCAATTCCTGGCCTATGACAGTTAGGAATGGAATTAGAACGTGAAAAAGTTGATTGCCATCTGGAAACACAAAATGTCCACTGACAACAATATTCATATCGCCAAAACAAATATCCTAAGATAACTACAATATAAAAAAATTTCTCGGCGCACTGATTTTCAAAGACAGTAAATATATAAAATGGAATCGATTACATAAACTAGATCAAGTTTGTACTACAGAACTCTAGATCAGGAACTAAAGCAAAACTGAAAGTACTTTTCTGTGCATAGTATCAACTCTATCTAGTTCCACTATGGATCTAGATAGATCTAGTTCCATTATGGATCTAGATAGATCTAGTTCCATTATGGATCTAGATAGAGTTGAGACTACGCACAGAAAAGTACTTTCATTACATGTACTTCCTCATGATTATAAAATTAAAATCGAGTGTAAATCAAAGCAATCGGCCCCCCCCCCTCCCTAGATTATAATATATATTTCTAAGTTCCTCAAGTTCAAAAGCTGTTAAATATTTTTAAACTAATTCGATTGGAATGTGCTGTTGCCTTACTCCTTGGGTAACAAGATTCCTATCAAGATGGTTTCAAAATATTCAACAGAATATGTCTTACATTGCATCGTAAAGAATATGTTGCATGTTCCGTGTGTTGAAATGTTGTACATGCGAATTTCTTTCGAAGCCTACATTTGGCAAATCTGTATTTCCTAATATGTCAAAATAGGCTAATTAAAATAAATCATTGTTCAATTAAAAGTTTTATTCAAAATAAGTTTATAAATGTGTCAGTGAAATTTTTTAATATTAACCCCCAAAGTGCAGCAAATGGCCTCACTGTTATAGAGGCGCCTTACTATTTTGTAGGAAGACTTAAGACTCTATGCTCTATCTTTCACATATAAGTTAGTGTTGGTTTATTCCTATTTTCTGCAGTTTTACTGGTAAAACAAGAAATATTTATATATTTCAAATTTATTTGATTTCTGTCTTAGCAAGACATTTTAATGGCCAAAAATGGTAATTTTTCAAAAAATAATTTGATATGCATATGTGCTTTCACGGAATTTTTCAGTAAAAGTTGGGTAAAATAGGCTAGGTTTACAAGCCACTGAGGGGAACATATTTACCTCCTAAAAGGCAGAATAGGCTCTCTGAGAGAAGGGAGACCCCACCCTTCTGGAAAATTAGCCTATGGGCCCCAAGGTATCCTAATCCGCCACTGCCCTCCCACACCACCCCACCCCCCCCCCCCCCTCTCCATAGTGTTTATATAATTGGTCAACATTCATGGACATAAAAATACGTTTTAAGTTAATCTGTAGCTTAAAAGGGTATGGGTAGATTATCCAGGCGTTACGTGAATAGAATAAGTAATAAAGCAATGTAATATGTTATAGAACCCCATCATGTTAGAGAGCATCAGGACAAATGATCAAATGTCAATATAATCTTAACCGGTAATGATTTGTGTTTATCTCCCATTGCGCTGTATTTAATCCCTCGCACAACCGAGTAGTCGCCTTTAGTAGTGATATTTGCCATTCCTCATATTGAGTCTAAATACCGCCTGATATATGGTAATATTCAAGTGAACCGATTAGCCTTCATTTATTCTGGAGATGATATTTATTACATGCTATGCGGATTCAAATGATGCAGATTATTTGGAAAATAATTTGACTAAGGGTCGTTGCTATCTGGGGCCAATATGTCAAGCCGATCTCCAATTTAATTCCCTTAAGACCATTAGACATCGACGACTGTGGTGCAAGATGGATTGAAAATGACTGTTACAACCAAAGTATTTAATGTTTCACGCTTATGTTGGGCACTCAAGCATTTGATGGAAAGCTTTATGTTTATACACAGAAATGAATTATGTATCAATATATGAACCGATTTGGTAACAATGATTCGGATATCACCACATCACCCATGGCTCGGTGAGAATTTAATAAATATAGCATATATGAATGGGTCGAGACTGAAATCAACCTAATCAAGTCCAATAAAGTATTAGAAGACAGCATTCTCGTATACAGTAATCGAATCTGAAATAGCATAGCCTTGAACAATAAGAAAACTAGAAACTCGAATCCAATTAATGGATCGGAGAAGTAACAAGCTTTAAAAGTAGAGCTGAAAGCTGTGTAAATGTCAGATAAATCATGGTCTCGTTCCAAATATAAATGATTTAGCTGGCGGCTATGATGTACATAAAGATCAAATGTCATATTGAAACCATCTCGCCTCGATATATGTGTTCCTCGAATCCCATAAAATTCCCATCTCAAGTTATTTAATGCGCGTTATATAAATTGTTATGGGAATATTTCGATTACATATTAAAGGTTAAAGCTATACTTATAATAGCCAAGCATTGCGCCCAGTCAAGCAATTCGATACATTATATGAGAGCACTCAGTTGTGTGAGGATACTGCACATATCATCCTTTAGTGGCATCTACAATATACAAAAACCCAAATATTTTTTAATGTATCATGCGAGACTATATGTGGACCACCACCACCACCACCACCACCACCACCACCACCACCACCACCACCACCACCACCACCACCACCACCACCACCACCAACACCACCACCACAACCACCACCACCACGACCACGACCACGACCACGACCACCACCAACACCACAACCACCACCATCACCATCACCACCACCAAAACACCCTTGTATCCGCCGTCGCCGCCGCCGCCGCCGCCGCCGCCGCCGCCGCCGCCTCCACCACCACCACCACCACTACCACCACCACCACCACCACCACCACCACCACCACCACCACCACCACCACCACCACCACCACCACCACCACCACCACCTCCACAACAACAACAACAACAACAACAACAACAACAACAACAACAACAACAGTTACCAATAGTTGTTGTTATATTATCAACCTTAATTTTATCTTGATCAGAAAAGATGTATTTCATATAGCGGATTCACATCGACCTCTAGGTATTTTTAATTAAATCTGGATTGGGGTGCACTTTGTCAGTGATTGTGGGAAGTAGAAATGGACTTCAGTGATGGAATAATTAATGTGGATACAAGTCACTACTGTAGAATAACTGGACTGTAACAGAGGTAATTTCTTTAGCTATATGCCGTACGTACTATGCGGATCCGGATCTGGATAATTTGGATAATGCGCGATGACATCTAACATAGAGATTTGTCGAGGCACATGGCGCGGGTGCAACGTTTTTCTATATTGTATACACTAGTTGCACAAGTTTCCGTTAGTTTACACAGCAATGGCAGCCAAATTAGTCTTAAAGTGCCAATGACGATGGGCGGCGACTAATGAGACTACTGCTTGCAGACACTATGCTCGGCGTATGGGTTATGACAGTGAAGACTGCAGAATTTGAGACATCAATCGGCTTCATACAGGGAGATGGACTATCACCTGTGCTTTTTACCTGCTACCTTGCTGCTGCCTTACAATCGCTGCGGGAAAATTCCACAGGATCAAACCCGCCAATGCCCATACTTGGTATGCCACTAGAAATTGAATATGCCTGGGATGTGGACTTTATAGACGAGGAAAACGATCAACACTGGGCAACATTCTGCCACCATCGCAAGATCACCACAACATGAAAACATAAAGGCCCACTGGGAGTACTTAAATTGACTGCTGGATCGCGCTGAGAATGCGTCATCTAAACACCCTTGGCATTGCCTAAAGAGCCAATGGAAAGAAACATCAGACGGTGGTACCTTGAAAATGGAGGAGAAAATTCCAACTGACACAACATTTGAAGTTGAAGCACTGAAACTCTAATTCACGTCAGTGTTCACTAAAGAAGATCTGAGTAACTCTAGAACTCTCGGGAATGTTGTTCTTGGTCTACCAACAATCACTAGATACAGGACACATACCTGTAGACGACCGTAGTACCTATGTTAAAAAGGTGACCATAATAAACCAGAATAGACCAGTATCATTAACATTAAAATGTTGTAAAATGTTGTAACATGTTATAGTCAGCAATGTATTGAAATATTTAGAAGAAAATGGCATCCTCACAGACAAGCAACATTGATTCAGGTCAGGAATATCCGGTGAGACACAATAGCTCATTACCAAGCATGGCCTTGCAACATCATTGAAGAGATCGATTTAAACTGACATCGTGGTCCTGGATTTCGCAAACGTTTATGCTAAGGTCCCTCACCAATGCCTAACAAGCAAGATCGTCACTTTGCTACAGATACACCATACTGTGATGACTAGATTAATTCAGTCTCTTCTATTAACAACGCTCTGAAGTGGGAATCAATGAAGGCCCGTCCTGAGAAGGCAAGACTAACCATGCTCTACAAGGTTATAAACAATACTGTGCACGTGTCTTTGGAGTACCATTGAACCGCACCCTTTATCAACCCAGGGTAAATAAGTATTGTTTTGAACAAACTTGAATTTCTATGCCATAAGGATGCCTTCTGCCAAATATACGTGAAATCGTTTCAGTGGTTCTCGAAAAGAAGACATTTAAAATTTCGTATTGCTTTGGTATGGGAGCTTTTGGAGGGAAAGAGCTCCAAGATGGACGCCAAACCACTTATCCAACAGTTTCGGCAAATTTGAAATCAGAATACCCAAAAATCTATATAAATCCAATTTTGGCTTCAAAATCCATCAAATAAAAAATCCAAAATGGTGCTACATTTTGATTGGCACATGGCGGCCATGTTTTTTTAGGCATCAGCTTCCCTTGAAGAAACCTTTAGTCCCTAATCATATCTCCTAAATTGTGTCACGATCCATTCAACTATTCTGTAAAAGAAGCTTGTTTTCTCGAAAACTAGGTCATCCAAGATAGCCGGCGAACTTTTTGGCCAATCAGGTTTCCTTGAACAAATTTGGTTCAGCTCTTGCCCTAGATGATGATATTTCATGAGTTTTGAATCAATCCCCCAAGCGGTTTTGGGGAAGATTTTTAAAGACATTTCTAAAAATCTGCCAAAATCCAAGATGGCCGTGGGCCAAATTAGCCGATCGGCTTCCTTTGAACAAACTTGGGTCTGTATGCCCTATGGATACTTCCTGCTAAATATATTTGAAATCGGCCTCGTGGTTCTTGAGAAGAAGTTGTCTACAAAAAGGTTGACGGACACTTGATGTCAGATGCCAGGCAGATAGATGGATGGACAGACGGAAGGCTGATGGTCACGATGGCATAAGCTCACTATCAAGTGATGTGGTAATACTTACTAGATGCTGCCTATTATCTGGAGTAATACCAACCGCACTCAGAAGAGGGTATACCATCCTTTCATTACCAATACTGATCATTTCCTGGAGTATAACTTCACGTGCTGTAATGCGACTCTTTGTAGCCTCATTATAGATGTAACCACTATCAGTCCAATGCAGCCCACTCAGTTGCTTTGCCCTAGGAGGTACAGGTGATGTGCAGTCTAATATTTACCTGTGTTTGCCATAGTCTTTGTTTAATGACTGTTTAATGGCCATGTCATGTCTCGATTGTATGGCATGCCAAGCGCCACTGAATTGTTACCTATTGCGATAACCTGCGATAACCTGCGATAACCTGCACCTTGCTCTTCAAATAGAGCTTGGTACACTTCTGCTTTCATCTTTCTGAGAAGCCGAGCTTAAACAACGTCAATACAACCCGTCATGCATAGTCTGCACTGAAAGTCATTGGGAATGGTACTTGGATATTTCTAATGACTTGTTGTCCTCCTGTTTTGCAGCATCCATTCTCCGTTAGATGGTGAAGACATAGGGCACTATGTGAGAAATCTTTATAAGCTGCATCGCTGCCTTCGCCATGTGCATGCTTTGGATGCGCTAATTCCCTATGTCGCACATTAAACTTAGCGTACAGTGCATGCCTCCCAGTTCAATATGATAACTGTCAAATTAATCTGTTTTACTCCGTTTAATCATCTGAACCTTGAAACATGTAACTTCCTCGTATACAGTAAATATATATATAATCCAAGTCTGGCATGGCGAGTGAAACACGGACTGCAGGTACTGCATCATGGTGTATACCGTATCGAACTTAGCTGCTGAAACGGGTAGCATTGAACAGTAACCAATGCTGTTCTTAACAACATTGAGATTGGATGTCAAAATCTAATGAATGGTAAACTGTCCATCCTGGCATTACTTGTGGTGATTCTCTATCAACCGCAACTGCAAAAAATGTTGATGCCATCTGTTGCAGTAGGATAAAAATCCCGAGCACGACCATTTCTGATGTACAGCTGGTGAACAAGTCAAGTTCCACTTTCTCTAATAACTGCTTTGGGTTAGAAAATATTTGCCCATATTTGAACACTGTAAAAAATTGTGAGTTAGTAGGTTTTTTCATCACCACCACAGCCTGGTAGAGAAACATATTAATAACGCTATGATGGCCCATACATAGTGTTTCAATAACTTTATTGAAATTATCAGATTATCAGGTAGATTTTGTCATTTTTCCAGCGACAATATTCACATGTGTATGCAATTCGCTCGCAAGTTTCTGATTGTCTCAAGACGTATCAATTCTGGGGTTTGCATCTTACCCAGCGAAGCTATGTTGTTTATTGAGTGGTTTAAGCATTTTTCTGATTGCGTCATTTAATGAGTGATTCCGAGTCCAATAACTTTTGTGTTCTCAATGTTCACTTGCTGGCTTGGTATAATTACTGTGACAAGCCTTACATGAAATAATCTTGCTGAAATCTCTATCAATTATCCTTTTAATTCAGCATTATTTCTCTGTTTCCTCTTCAAAAGTATTTCTGAATTCGAAAGTTGGTCCCTACACCAAAGTTCTTTCTGTCTTGTTGACAACATTTCAGCTTCTGGTTCAACAGATAACTGCAAATCCACCGAATTTGTTGTTAACGTAGGTGACAAGTAGCAGTTCTTATGCCACTATAGATCAGGTTGAGGCTCGATAAATTAAATTTCATTGTCTTTGACTTGTACCACCAATCCAAATCGATCATATCGAATGCATATTTTGAGAGCAACAAGGAATGATTTAAGTCATTGGATCGAGCGGTGCCTCAGTTTATGTACATCCCCTTTTGGAAAATGATACACTTTCCTATGTCTACAGTAACCGTTTAGTTTAGATAACGTGAGTGGGCAGGAATTCATGGCGGCTTAATTATTTTACTTGTTTTCCAGGAAATAGAAAAAGTAAAAGACGCATTCGAATTCTACAACATTCAAATTTCAGATCCCCAAAATCAAATCATTTCCTTTCATGTGATAACTGGAGTTTATTTTGAAAAATGATGCTACTGCCATCATTAGCAATTCTAAAACGCATTTGACCCGTATAAAGGAGACAATAGTGACATAAGCCAGTCGTCGCACAATCATCTATGCTTAGATGAGAGATACGAATGTTACGCATTGAGAAGAATACTGCTTTGCCATAATGGCATGTCAAAATGATATGTGCATGTGACAAAATGTAATTAGGAATGATTGCTCCTTGGCGTAAGAGTCAAATTATACCCCCTGCCGATGCAGTCTGCTTGAGTTGGTCTCCGACAAAAATGAAGGGTCGAGTTTATCGGATTTTCTCATAGGCTGGAGTTTGGCAGTAGGTAGGTGTTAGTTACAGTGTAAAACTAAAGATCTGGCCTGGGAAAAGAAAGACAAAAACGAGTTCATATGGTATAACTTAGAGCAGCACATGGCGAAACGTTATAAAATAAATGCCTACATTAAAGGTTAATAGAAAAGATATGGTTATGCTTAGAACTGTTTTAAAGAGGTCGGCAACTGTGTCTGCAGTTTTTAATCATAACCTGTAACCAGTAAGATTATCGTACTCCGGTGTGGCTAAAACAGACCGTCAGTGAGAAATTTTCACGGAAAAATATTTTTTTTTCTTATTTGCTGAGAAACAGTTTCTTCCAAACTCATTTCCTATTAAGGTTTACTAAGATTGAATACAACTGTGTCTAGTTTCTGCTATAATAACGTTGTGAAATTAAAGATTATGATATCTAAAGAGCGTATATTCTGGTAGTGGTGGATCTTGAGAGTCGTAACAGCGTGCGGTGCTCAACCAACCAGCTTTCCTACATACGAAGATCTTACTAGTAAAATGCTTTATTTCGACCTTAATGGGCTATCAGAACGATTGTGTAAGGTAGGCTATGATAGATTCTGCTAAAGTGCCCACCAGTCCCTCGTCAACTGGGCCATGTCATGTAAGTAGATGACTGTGCATATACTGTGAATTAACATAATTAGCCTCTGTCGAAGTCAACCTCTCAGAGTTGTTACTTGTCAAGTTGACCAGTGTAAATGTTTAAAAGATTTAACCGCCTTACACATCACCTACCGGTTGACCGCTAAGTTATTCTAAACATTTGCCAGTAAGTCAAAGAAATCCTCCTGAAGTCCAGTGATTCTTCGAGAATGTCTGATCATTGATTCTGACACCGGAGCACTAGTGCCCCCAATGGGGTGATTCCTGTCAAATAACGAAAATTACGATTCCGACGTATACCTTGCGGAAATATTTTCCTGGACAAATTATTTTACTACGGCTTGGACATCTCATAATTGCCTTTCAACTTTATGAAAGAAATCGATGATGGACTTGCTAATAAAAGCTTTTTATGTCTTAGACAGCAATGTCGTATAGCACTGTCGTTCACAAAATGAGCGGTGACTCGAATGAAAAGATATACTAAATAATGCAGTGCACTCATTCAGTATCGAAATGGTTAATTAGTCCATGCTATCCATCGAGGCTGGTGTATTTCTCGGAATTCTCTTCTTTTCTTACTGCTCATACAACGCAATCTAAATATTTGCCCACAGCTGTCTGGTCTGGCTTTCTACTAGAACCAGTTACAGTACTGAACAAACCAGAGCGTGACGTTACTATGGACAACCAATCTTTAATTACTGACCTCGAACCATTGATGGGTCAGTAAGAAAACAAACGAAAATGTTGTAAAACAAAACTCGATATTACTCAAATGACGTAGATGACTTATTAACGTATTGCTCTCAATGACTCCCATCCACACCAATAACGTATGGTACTCACTTAATCAGCCACTGTTTAATAATTGGTATTATGATAGACAACGTTTGCTAGCAAGTATGCCTTTGGAATAACGGTACATTTACATTAACAATGTCATCTGAGAGAGAGAGAGAGAGAGAGAGAGAGGTGGTTGGGTGGGGTGCAGAAGTTGCTATATAGACGGAGAGGCAGAGAGTGAGATGCAGGAAATGGAGAACAGATACCAAGAGGAACTAGCGAGTAGCGAGTAGGAAGCGAGTGTAAAAGGGAAATGGAGGGTGAGCTAGAAGGTGGGAAGACAGAATGAGGCAAAGAACCTATAAGCGTAACATTCAGTTAAACACGTGTTTTCTTTGTCCTTTGCTTCTCACCTCGTTGTGCATGCCCTCTGTAACGGTGGATTGGAAGGTTAGACAAGTTCTTATCACATAGCAGCTGTTTACTCGATCAACGTTTTACAATAGATAAGAATCTTATTTAGGCAGAAATGTATACGGACCATGACGCTTATAACATCATACCACAGCAGCTAAACAATGTCATGCTAACATCTATTCAAAATAAACAGCATAAACTGTAGCCACAGCGATCAAGCTAGGATTCTTGTACGTAACGGAGACAAAAGTATCGGTGTCTGTATTCCAGATACATCGGCTAGAATGCTCCATGCCTTGTCCAAGTCTCTGGGAGATAATTAGGGTACAAATAAGTTTATATCGGTCAGCTAACTGACCCTTCACCCGACTCTTAATCACTGAGCACAAATGAGGAACCAAGGATCGACACCGATCTGGGTGGTAGCGAAATGAAGAGAGCATAGATTCTAATACATCACCTACAATTTGTTCTACGTGTGCTGGGAGGAATCTGGTTGCAAATCCAGGCTGGAGTCGGTAATTGTTTTCTAAGCGTGTTTTTGACGTCTCTGGGCGAGACTGTTGTTGAGATTGATGGTGGTAGTGATGAGGATGGTGATTTTGTATCACAAATCTAGCACGTCGCTGCCATGTCGTTGTAGCGTGGATGACTCTGAAAATGGACATCCTGTGCTTTAGACGGTCTGGTGGGTAGGTCGGACTAGTAGAAGTGTTGGACAAGTTGCTACCGCTGGTCATGGACATCGTTCGCCTTAATACAGTATCAGTTAGCTGTTTGAAAAGGAAATTTATAGATTATTAACATTTATAAAATTTATAATTCATGAATTAAAACAGGTGAAAATTGCCTATGCAATTAACTCTATCTAAACCTACACCATTTGCAAATATAAAAGGGATCACCGGTTTGCACCCCCTCCTTGGCAACAGAATGGCCTTTTACCTTTGGGGTATCATTTAAATTTTTACCAGTAAGATCCCTATTTACCTCTGGATATGCAAGAGAGGTCATCTGAAAGCACCTAGATCACACCACCACACTCCTCCCCTATGATTTGGCGACCGCTTGGTCAGGGTGTTGGAAAGCTGCCAGTTTTAGTGGACCCCCCCCCCACCTCCAACAATCCTGGATCGGCCCGAGACATGCCACTAAACATGTAGTATATATAATCATAGTGATCATTTTGTCAATGAAGAAACAAGTTCCATTGATTAACTGCTTCCAATAGTTACAATACAGCTCATCTGGCCAACTCACCTGTTGACAGACCCTAGAAGCCAGGTCTTGTCTGACACGAAGGAGACAAATGTTAACATTATTATCCTCAGGAGCGAGAAGTAACAGAAAGGGCAGAATCTTGGGCTTACTCCTATGCAGTTCAACAAAAATTGCACATCGCTGTGCAACAGTAACCGGTGGATTTGCCACACACTAAGAAAAACCTGGTCACCTGGGCTCCATCACCCCCCCCACACACACACACACACACACACACACACGCACGCACGCACGCACGCACGCACGCACGCACGCACGCACGCACGCACGCACGCACGCACGCACGCACACACACACACGTGTTGAAAATTTAGAATTTCCTAAAAATCATCAAAATTTGTCATATCAAGAACGTTTAGCCTTAACAGGTTTGTGTAAAAACAATGACATCGTTATAAAGCCTGCTGACAAGGGATCTGCTACTGTAATAATGCGTAAGGATAATTATATTCGTGAAGCGCATCGACAACTCGGTAATCTGAAACACTACCGCAAATTAGACGAACCACTCAGGCAAAATAATTGTGATAAATTTAATGGAATCCTTCAAGAAATGGCTGACAACAAGGCCATAACGAAAAAGCAGTTTAAATACCTTACTGCTAAACGAGATTCAAATCCACGTACGTTTTACCTTTTGCCAAAAATTCATAAACCTATTGAGTCATGGTCCGACCCTATGATACCACCGGGTCGACCTATTATCTCTGATTGCGGCTCTGAATCTTATCGAATTAGTGAAATTATTGATTACCACCTACAACCAATTGCGAATAGACATTTCAGCTTTTTGAACAACACTGAGGATTTCCTATCCGAGGTCTCCAAAATTTCTGTTCCTCCAAACTCACTCTTGATAACCCTCGACATCGATGCTATGTACACAAACATTGACATCGAAAGGGGTTTGACTTCTGTTCGCAGAGCATTTGATAAATATCCTGATAACAATAGGCCCACTAGCGAAATATTAGCTCTCCTGGAGCTGAGTTTAAAGGGCAATGATTTCGAATTCGCTGGCGAAATCTACCAACAAATCTGTGGATGCGCTATGGGTAAACGTTTTAGTCCTAGTTTTGCCAACATCTATGTAGCTGAGTGGGAAGAAGATGCGCTTAACAAATGTCCTAAGCAGCCCTTATTTTACCGCCGGTACCTCGATGATATTTTTATGATCTGGAATCATTCGAGGGAAGAGTTTGATGAATTTTTCACTATTTTGAACAATCACGATCCTAACATCAAACTTAAAGCCAACATCGACCAGTCGTCCGTAGACTTTTTAGACGTTACTCTCTACAAAGGTGTAAATTATAACACCAGTGGGTTTCTTGATTACAAAGTATTCTTTAAGCCCACCGATTCCCATCAACTACTGCATAAGAAATCTTTCCATCCACCTCATACTTTTAAAGGTATTGTCAAATCACAGATTATCCGATTTCACCGAAATTCTAGTGATAGAAAGAATTTTGAATCTGCGTGTTCCACCTTATTTAAAGCCCTCAAACCGAGGCGATATTCAACACGATTTTTGCGCAAAATAAAATCCGAAACTTTACATGATTTAGAAACTATTACTGATAAGGCTGCCGATCAAAAGCCTACCAAAATTCGTCACAATCGTCCGATTATAGGCGTAGGACAATCTCAGAAATGTGGAAAGAAGAGGTGTAAATTAGACCTCTATCTACCTAATCAGAAAACATTTGTCAGTTATCAGAACAAAAGCAAATTCCAACTTCAGTCTAATTTAGATTGCGATTCTAAAAATGTTATCTATTTAATATCTTGCAAATTATGCCAAAAGCAGTATGTCGGTGAAACAAAATGCCCTTTCAGATGGCGAGCAACTAGACACCTTTGCGATATTAGACACGACGAGGACACCAACGTAGCTCAACATTTCAATCTTCCTGGTCATTCTGTCGATAGACACTTTGAAATTATGCCTATTGAGCAACTGCCTCTTTCTGCCACGGCCGAAGAAACTGATAAACAAAGAAAACTTCGAGAATCATTTTGGATTAAGCAACTGAAAACAAAATGGCCGAGTGGCATAAACGTGGACCCTGGTCTTGCTGATCAACGTGAAATTATTCCATTCAGTTTAACATACAATCGAAAAAATGTTGAAATTTCTGAAATTTTGAAAGATGAATATCATAAATTGCAGGATAAAATGAAAAAACCTCTCAATTTGCGTCCAGTGATAGCCTTTAAAAAAAAACCCAATCTACGTGACATCTTGGTTAATTCGAAATTAACTCTTCAAAAACCTTCAGAATGAATGATATATATTATTCATATTTTATAGGCCATACCGCCTCTATCAAACAAACATAACAAATCTCAGACAATAAAATAAATAAAAAATATCTCCCAACCTTGGGAGATCCTGAGCCAGTGCGTTTAATCATATAACCACCACCACCACCACCACCACCACCACCACCACCACCACCACCACCACCACCACCACCACCACCACCACCACCACCCACCCACCCACCTCACCCCACCGAGTAGTGGTGTCGGAATTAAAATGATACCGTCTCCCTCAACTGGCCGCCGTTCGGCGATCCGTGGCCCCCACCGCCCTTTAAATCCCTGGGGCATAGGTTGTTGTGACATGTGGTTGGTGTATGCCTCTAGATGGAGGCCCCAGGGTTGTTGAGACATGTGGTTGGTATGCCTCTAGATGGAGGCCCCAGGGATTGAGAGGGCGGTGGGGGCCACAGAGAGCCAAACTGTTGCCAGTTGAGGGAGGTAGTATCATTTTGATTCCGACACTACTACTACCACACATAATAGGGTCTGAACGCCCATTTAGAGACAAGGTCTTGACGTGATGTCATGCTTCTCGGGTAACGGGTAAAGAGTAATACTGTCATGAAACAAAAAATAAAAAAGTAAAACTAAAAACTAAAAAAACTATAAAACTCCCACACCACCTCTTCAGGAGAAACCCCACTTATTATCACCAGCCCTCTCTGGCCAGCCTCTCTCTCTCTCTCTCTCTCTCTCTCTCTCTCTCTCCAGGGGTTTTTCAATGGTTCTCCGTTGCTCCATACCGTCGACTTGGTACCACTATCTTTTTACTGGGTTTTTATATTAGAATTCAGCGCTGTTATCAACTGAGTCAATGGAGAACCAATAATTAGATTACAAATAATGATACTAATTGTTGTGCAATAATAGCAAACAGATCAATAAGACACTGGTAACTACACTTGTGCAATAATAGCAAACAGATCAATAACACACCGCATGGTAACTACAAAATTACAGTCTATAATATATACGTTATCTCGAAGTGACGTCAAGATCTAGGGGGACTGATAAGCGCAGCAATACAGCAATGAAAACACATAACTTATTAGCTATAATTACTAATGCATACATGGCCGAGGTAGTTAATGCGAGGATCCTTGTTTTGTGTTTATTAGCAAACTTAAAATCACAGGTTCAAATCTCACTATTAGCATCTGTGGATAACTCGGCCATTTCTGGTCCGATTTTAAAATGGTAAACAGTTTTGAAATTCTCGCTTCATTACGGTTCTAATCGGTGCCAGGAACGACGAGAATGAAGTGATTTCTCGGTACAATATAAGCATACACTCTCTCACATTACTGACACGTGGATCTGATGCATGCGCATGCGTGGTACGCGTTCTTACTGACTTAACCATACCTCTCTCATAGGGCTTTATACACGCGCGCATACTATCCCATCCAGGGGGCATGCATGCACACCGCCCATTTAGAGACAGGCACCCACAGGGATATACACCCCCACAGGTACTGATCACCAGCACCACATATAATAGGGTCTGAACGCCCATTGAGAGACAGGCATCCACAGGGATATACACCACCTACAGGTACTGATCGCCACACATAATAGGGGCTGAACACCCAGACAGGCATCCACAGGGGTATGCACCACCCACAGTACTGATCGCCACACATAATAGGGTCTGAACACCCATTTAGAGACAGGCATCCACAGGGATATATACCACCCATAATAGGGTCTGAACGCCCAGGCAGGCATCCACCCACAGGTACTGATCGCCACATATAATAGGGTCTGAACGCACATTTAGAGACATGCATCCACACACAGGTACTGATCGCCAGCACCACACATAATAGGTCTGAACGCCCAGACAGGCATCCACAGGTACTGATCACCACAAATAATAGGGTCTGAACACGCATTTAGAGACAGGCATCCACAGGGATATACATCATGAGTACTGTTGCACAGATTCACGCTATTGCAAAGCAATTTGGCCTTAGAGGCTACTCTAAGGCCAAGAACAAGAAAGCCGACCTGTTCCAGATGATCGACCAGATCCGTGCCGAGGAGTGACAGAAGCGACTCTACTGAGCAATGAATACGGGAAGGTTTAGAGCACTTACCGAGGATCCTTGGAATCCCCACAAGAAAGTGCAGTGGATACGTGAGTTTAGTCAGTTGGACGAGGAGGTGACTGCTAGCTTGCGAGCCAAGGCAGTAGTGAGGTGGATGGAGGCCCATTCACTGGAGCGCTTAACTCTCCAAGGCAGGGGGCCCCCTCACCCTATGCAGGCATCCACATCGATATACACCATGAGTACTGTTGCACAGCTTCGCGCTATTGCAAAGCAATTCGGCCTTAGAGTCTACTCTAAGGCCAAGAAAGCCGACCTGCTCCAGATGATCGGACAGGTCCGTGCCGAGGAGTGGCAGAAGCGACTCTCCCGAGAAATGAATATGGGAAGGTTTCCAGCGCTTACCAAAGAGGATCCTTGGAATCCGTACAAGAAAGTGCAGCGGATACGTGAGCATCGTCAGTTGGACCATGAGGTGACTGCTAGCTTGCTAGCCAAGACTGTAGCGAGGTGGATGGAGGCCCATCCACTGGAGCGCTTAACTCTCAAATGCAGGATCATTAAGCAATGCCGAGGTCTGAGCCCAGCCCAGAGCATAAGGGGGCCGAGGTCTGAACCCTTAGCCCACCACCAGCAACTCGGCGAAAGGGAGACAGAGGAAAGAGGATGCCGATCAGTACGCTGGACCATCTTCAGAGGTCTAGAAGGAGACCTCATAGGCCAGACCATGCAAAAGTTCCAACAGACTGTCCAGAACGCCTTCTACCTCCGCTACACCCATACCTATCGCATCCGTCACATCGAAGACGGTAGGGTGATGCTCTTCCAAAAGAATGATCCAGAGAGCCCGTGGCTTAACACGATAGGAGCAGCTCAGGACTGGGTGGCAGCAAGAGAGCAAGACCACTTCAACGCAGACAATATCGATCGACCCAACACCAAGTGGGCTTTCGTTCAATCAGTCAACGTTGAGGTCAGGGCTGTCATCGACTGCCAACCTCTGCTTGGGACAGGCCCCCTCCCAGACTGGCTATGACAGAGTAGGACTGCCCTCGACACATACAGGGACAATATGTGTCTCTGGAGATGTCTAGCAGTCCACCGAGGAGCGAGAGCTGATAGAAGTACAGCTCCAGCACGAGAGTTTGCCACACAGTTCCACGGCAAGACAGTACCTGATGTCCGCAAGACCTCGCTGGATCAGCTGGCCAAGGAAGAGTTCTTCACCAAGATTGGGATTCGCGTGTATGAACCAACCGAAGAGGGCACCTGGCATGATCAGGCAAGCGGCTCACTACCTTGATACCATGACCATCGGAGTGTGGGACCATCACGCCTTCTACATCAAGAACATCTCCAAGCTGGCACATACACTAGTCTGCAGTCACTGTCAGCAGAGGTTTACACAGGCATGCAATCTTCAACGCCACACTGATCACTGTACATGTGGCAAAACAAAAATCGTGTATCCTGGCGAGAAGGTTGAGGCGCCACAATCTGCGTATGATAAAGCCTTCTATCTGCCCCAACCATCCAGTTCAGCGGCTACTCGTTGGATCGAGTATGAGTCGAGAGACAGAGGCGTACACATACACGATGTAGAGTGTGGGCACGGTGGCGAGCGTTGGATCGAGGGCACTCCGTAGATTGTTATGATCCGACTACCAACAGCATTTACCAGTTCCATGGCTGTCACTGGCACAGGTGTCCACAAAACCAGCGCGGTGAGGATGCCGAACAAAGATACCGCAAGACAGTCCTGAGAGAAGAGAAGCTGAGAGCCTCTGGATGCACGCTTGTGGTACAGTGGGAGTGCCATATAAAACGCTGCCCTTAGTGTCCCTAAACGAGTTCGGACTGTCCCATACCCACACTTCATAGTTTACGACTTCGAAGCACTCCTAGATGGTATCAAGACTCATCCTACGGAGACTCTCACGATCGAGAGTACTCGCATACCTATCTCTGTGTCAGTTGGATGCTCCTTAGAGGGCGCCACGAGTGAGCCCACTCACCTCTGCAATTCTGACCCCAAAGAACTGATCAGAGAGTTCATGCTGGTGATCCAATGGCGGGCATCTCTAATCCGGACAAGGGTTAGGGCACAGTACATACCGACAGACGTGGACAAGCTCCCAAAGCGACAGCAGTGACTGATCAAAGACTGGTGCGACCAAGTGCCTGTACTGGGGTTCAACTCTGGGTGGTATGACCTGAACCTCATCAAGAAGTACTTTGTCGATGAGCTGACTGACAGTACAGGTACAGTGAAAGGCGCCAAGAAGGCTAGTCAGACCATATTCCTCATAACACCTGAGCTACAGTTTCTCGATGTGATGAACTACCTCGGCACAGGAGTCTCGTACGAGATATGGGTCAAAGCTTACAGGTGTACACAGCAGAAGAGCTGGCTCCCATATGCATGGTTTGACACATATAAGAAGCTCAACTGTACAGGGCTTCCTGACTACTCAGCATGGACATCTAAGCTCAAGGGTGCCTACCTCTTGACACGAACAGAGTGGGAACAGTGTAACCAGACATTCAGCGAGTATGGAATGCGGACATTCGCCGACTGGCTGCGATATTACAACAACCTGGACGTCAGTCCATTCATTGAAGCCCTAAAGCGGATGCGGGAGTTCTACACAGAATGGGAAATAGACATCCTCAAAGATGCGGTGTCTCTCCCAGGTGTGTCAATGCAGTACCGCCTACGTGGACCCGCTCAGCACATGCCGGACGTTAGCCTCTATTCACCAGACAACGAAGTCTACAAGATACTGACGGGTGCTGTTGTTGGCAGTCCGAGCATCGTGTTCACCGGATACAACGAGGCCGGTGTGACTTGAATCCGCCAGAGTGAGCGAGTCTGCCAATGTCTACTCAGCTACGACGCAAATGCTCTGTACCTGTCAACGATGGCTAAAGAGATGCCATGTGGTAAGGAGAAAGTGCGCCATTGGTCCGGTGCCAGTGGGGTAGCTAGCTTTAAGGAGGCTCTCCTAGCAGACAGCAGGTTTGGGTTTGCTGAGGTGGATAGAGAGGTCCCCAAGGCTCTGTGGGCAAAGTTCGAGGAAATGCCTCCTCTCTTCTATAACCGCGAGATCCCGGTAGAGGTTATCTCGTCTGAGATGCTGGCATATCTAGGGCGAACAGGGAGGAAGAGGCCCAACACCCAGAAGCTGGTCGGTGCCCTCTCTGGCAAGAAGTGGCTGCTGTATGCCTCGACCCTCAAGCGGTATATAACCCATGGCCTGGGGATCACTGCTGTATACCGCACCATAGACTATGAGGCCAAGCACCCATTCGAGTGGTTTGTGGAGAATGTTACGGAGGCCCGCCACTTGGGAGATGTAGACAAGAGCAAAGCGCTCTTGGCAGATCTCTTCAAACTCCTCGGCAACAGTGCCTACGTGAAGCTCATCGAGGCCCTAGAACGTCATAGCAACACCAGCTGCACAAGGGATGAATGCGTGGGAGACAAGGCATGCGTAGTGCATGGTTCGAAGATCTCGAGGAGATCGGTGAGTCATATGAGCTTCAGAGTCACAAGCCGAGAATCACAATTCGAAGGCCCTTCCAGGTGGGGATAGCCGTTTATGAGCTCGCGAAGCTGCGAATGCTGGAGTTCTACTACGAGTTCCTCGATCGCTACGTAGCTCATGACAGCTTTGAGTACCTGAAGATGGGCACTGACTCAACGTATATCACTATAGCAGGCTCCAACCTCGACGATGTCATTCACCAAGGGATGCGAGCAGAGTAACAGGCTCATAAGCGGGACTGGCTAGCTTGGGACAAATGATCTGTACAGACTCTGGGACCGTTAAAGATCGAGTTCGAAGGCTCTCGTGGCATCGCTTTCTGCTCCAAATGCTACTATGTGGAGAGTGCAGCTGCAAGTAAGTGCTCGGCTAAGGGAATGTCAAAATGGCAGGATGAGGTCTCTTGGCAGAGGTTCTACAGCACCCTACATGGCAGGGTGGACAGAGCTAAAAAACCGAGGCCTACGCATGCGCAACCATGGTATGGGGATATATGCACAGGAAAAACTCGGACTCTCCGCTTACTGTGATAAGCGCCATGTGCTGCCAGATGTGGTCCATACCGAGCCCATCGAGTATCATGTTAGCACCCTAGGGGTGGTAGCTGTGTGTCTTCATGGACTAGCTGAAGCTCTTCTATGACAAATGGTCACCTAGGCACTCCGTGCTGGCGTGCAAGGTAGTACAGTGTAGGCCGCCCCTCCGCTTCCACATACCTGTCAAGCCTGTTAACATCTATCGACCAGTTAGGATCTGTTGCACGCCGTCAACCACCTTCCAGCTCACCAGGCTCATACAGGTACCGAACCAGAGCATCAGGTTGTAATCACTCCTCTCCCTTGTTCGCTCCTCTAGAGCTGTGACCAGCAGAGTGTCTGATAGCCTCTACCGGCTTCTTCCCGATTAGCCTAGTAACCTCGGCATTGGATCTCTCCACCACAGCAGGCAGTCCTCTCACCCATACTCTAGAACGTTCACTCAGCGCGGCCATTTCCTGGCCGTATTGGTGTGGGAACAGTCTCTCAGCCAGTGTCTGATTCCACTGCTCAATGATAGCCTGGGCACGGTGATGCCCTACCTCGCCTCGTCTAACTGCCACACCTTGTTCCTGCATGAGGGCTGCAGTCTCAACTCTGAACTTCTTACCCTCATCCACCTGCAACAATTCCGGCCACTGGAGAGGATTTTCTGAAGCCTCGTAGACACCCTGGATTGCTTGGGCCACCTGGCCAGCTAACTTGTCTGTGAGTGGTACTGCCGACTTGTACCTGCTGGCGGCATCGACGATGGTGAGGGCACACTTGTAGGTCTAACGACCAACCGAGTCATGTGGAAGGAATAAAACATCTGCCTGGTGAACTCTGTTCGGGACAGTTTTCTCGAAATGGGCATGCATGATGTGCCGTGGACGAGGTCTCTATATCTGCCACATCGCCTGGCAGCTGAGCCACTGGCTAACTGTCTCCAAGTTGTGGCCCTTGCGACGTGCAGCCTCGAGTAGTTGAGGGTGATCACCAGGCTGATAGTAGAGTTCCTCAAGAAAGACGGTTGATAAACCCCCGGATTTCATCACTGACATCCACTCCCGTCCTATCACGCACGGCCTGGGTGAACTCTAAACAGATTAACAGACAGCCATCATTCATTTGACCATCACTGAAGACCTCCTCAAACACCTCCGTACACTGGCGTCTAATCTCTGCTGGATCCTCACTGAACAGTAGTTTATCGACCAACCCTCGGAAGTTGAGGGAATTGACCAGGTCATACAGAGACGCCATCCTTATATAGTATGGCTTAAATATTCGGCGACCCAGATGGCCGCGAACGCTATGGCAACGTATGGTAGCCAAGGGCCTGTGACTCCGAAGAACGTACCTACTCCTGAGGCGATGGCTAGGATGGTTTCAGAAATCTTCTCCACCCCATGGAGAGCATTGTTGGTGATCTTGCGGACCGTTTCACCAGCCTTCGTTGTGAACAGAGCGATCAGAGCCCCAACTGCTGCCAGCGGACCGATAGCACCTTTTACGTAAGTGCAATAGATTCCTTTCGCTCTGTGTACTAGCTTGCGGGATTCAGGCTCTACATCATCATAATCACCCATGGTCTCCGCCACATCGTAGTCGTCTGCATCATAATCATCCTCCTCATCATAGTCCTTCTCATAGTCCTCGTCATCCATATCCTCGACTAGATCAGCCTCTGGTTCATATATCGCTCTGGGGAACCGTCGCTGGGGCAGTTATATAGTAGCTTTAAACTGTAGTCTATAGCATGGCCTCTGCAATCGTGAATGCGGGCGTGTTTGCCTTAGCGAACTGGGGACTCAACTTCGCCGACAAGAAGGCGGGAGAGGTCGAGCGTGAGCATCATAACCAGGCGATGGAGACGCTGTCTAAGGAGAAGTTTGAGTACAGCAAAGCACTCAAGCATATGCGCTAGAGGGAGGCACGCCGACGACAACTCCGAGCTCAGGCCAACCAGAGCCTCAAAGAGGCAGATGAGACTACTACGAGGCTGTAAAGATATCTGAGCCAACGCTCGACTATGAAGCATTGACAGGTCAGAAGACAGTAGAGCTTATAGTAGTGGTGGCAGCTGCAGCGGTGACGACAGGAGTCGTGCTCTATGCACACTCAAACTGAATACCTGATGTGTTCGACATGCATACCTTAGCATAGCCAAAGTAAAGTACCATCACACCTAATGAGAAAGTCCAAGCTATGAGGTTTCCGATGTTGAAGCTGAGCCGGTTGCCCTGATTAGGTGGGATGTCCCTGCACCCGAGGTGGTGATGGCCCTCGAGTGCCGACTCGAGGTTGTCGCTTCCACGGGTTAGTCGCAGAAGTGCATATGACTTAGTTTTCTGTCTGTAGAGTTGGCAATCAGCCAGCTCACGTACCTCACCAAGAACATTGGTCCCAGCAACCACAAGCTTGAAGTCGTCTAGCTTATCCACCTGGATGGATGGCTCATCCCTTCCGAACCAGGACCGCAACAGCGACACAGTCCGATGCACCACGATGCAATGTCAGCTCTACCCGTTGGTTAGCTGTGGCTTGGACCTGCTGGTGTTCTCACTCCACATGCACGATCCCCTGTTTGGAACCAGATTGATTCAGCTCCTGGTCATTCTCCTCATGCCAGACATGAAGTCTTGGAGCGTTCATTGTCACATCTGCGAGCTGCTTAGTGTACACCCTGAGGAACAGCCTATCCTGCATTGCAGCCTGATTCACGTGTGTGTACTCGAGGAGGGTTAAGAGTGAAACTGCCACAGGCTTCTTGACACCTGCTGGTAGTTCAAATTCCGTGAACCCCTCATAGCACCCCACAGCGTAGTACCCCTTTCCCTTCGCATAGAAGGTTGGGCCATGAGCCAGCGGACCTAGGACTCGGTACTCCTCGTTCCCATAGGTGGGGTCAACGGTGCTGTTGCTCTGCACGAGCTCTACCGTCTGTTCTATTGTGCTCTTAAGCTTGAACTCGAGTGTCATGCCCTTGATCTCGTGGATCTGTGCCGAAATTGCAAAGTCAATGTACTCCCCAGCAGCAGACAACGGGTTCTCATCGTGTATACTGGGTCCAATGACCATCAGGCAGTCCTTCCGAGGATCAGTGCAGTGTGATGTCGCGGGTTCAATGGCCCCATCTGGATGTTGCACATACTGAAGTATGTTTAAGGTCTGGGTATATAGATGGGTTAAAAGGCTGCCATGCTTGGTAAAGTTCTCCAGCAAATTGTCTATAGCCAGCAGGACAAGTCGGCACGACAGTCAGCATGACAGCCATGGCCTGCACTGTCCCACTGTGACAGGTCCAAGGACTGCTTCATGACATCACCATTATCCACGAGCAAGCCAAGGTCACACCTCCGTCTGATGCAGAGATACTGGCCGCCATAGAGGAAGGAGCGCCAGCTCGTAGGATAAAAGAACTCCTGACTCGGATACCCTACAGAAAGTTTGACAGCACTCAGGGCCGGGCACTCAACCTACCTTCTGTGGCCCAACCCAACAGTCCTGTTATTCTAGCTCTCCAAAGGGCGAGGATCGAACCCAAAGATCTACTAACGGTCGGGAAGTGGGCTGCTGTATTTATCCTCCATGGAGAGGAAGAGCGAGATATACAGCATAGCCTCCAGTCTGGAGCAAATAACTACTTCAGGGATGTCAGTGCTGCTGTAGTGGAGAGCCATGACACCAGTCATGCAGAAGGTACTCCGGAGGGGCTCACTGTTGGCCGCAAGGAGGCTGTTGAGCACATCTTCAATGAAAGAGGGCGCAGGAGATTGGACAGTAATCTGCCAGCATTTATGAAATTCCCAGATAACCACCAGGACTACCTCATCAAATCCACTCGCAAGTCAGATGCTAGTCGTGCATGGAAAAAGTGGATCTTCCGTGAGAAGTTCCAGAAGAAGAGAGCCCTAGACTCTGACCCTCAGTGGGTAGAGTTTAAGCAACAGGCTTCTGACGAAACTGACGAAGTTCCTCAAGCTTCTGACGAAGGTCCTCAAGCATCTGACGAAGTAGCGGAGAGTGCGGACTAAGTTCCTCAGCCCTCTGATGAATGAAAAAATGTTGCAACAGGTGCGACCGTCTGTCAGCGATGACACGTAGAGCAGGCTAGATTCAGCTTGTAGGTGAAGGTCTGCGCCTTTTCCAGAAATGGCTTGAAGTGTGACAGCTCACCTGTCTCCTTGTTGCTGAAGATGACGCGGTACAGCTCAGCTGACCTCTGTACACCTGCGATAAAGTCCCCTTTGGTCTCCTTGAGCGTTAGACTGTCGTATATGGTCTCGAGCAGGGCACTTCCACACTTGGAGCTGAAGTATAGCAACCGGGCATTGTGGTCGATGTCCGGTGAGATCGCGCAGGTGTACTTCTGAAAGAGGATGAAATCAGTTATCTTTGTGGGCTGGATGCGCCTGGTGATGTTGCTGAGGTAGGTGACTCTCTTCTGGTCCATTGCAGGGTCATCGATAACTAGAACAAGTGGTTCTGTCAGTCGGGCTGCCAGCAGCTTCTCCATCAGTGCTTGCTGGTTCTGGGTCTTGGTGATTGGGCCATTGTACCATTGATCATTCCTGTCAACTGCCTCAGCAGCGGAGTCAGACACCAGAAGGATGTATTGAGAGTGTAGATGTTCGGCCAGGAGAGCCCGCAGCAAGATGTTTTTCCCATGTCCTGATGGGGCAATGATCAGCACGACCTGGCCAGCATCAGCCGGCCTACTGTCGAATGATACAGACATGCGTGCGGAGGATGGTTAGCACTTGGTCGGCGATAGGCTCGTCTATATCTGGGAGACTAAACAGCAGTACTTCCTGGACCAGCTCTTTCGCCTGCAGATCGGGGAATCTTGCACTTCCGGCGGATCATAAGGATGCGATGGAGGCGTCAAGCATGAGATCCCAGCAGCAGCTGAGAAGATAGCATAGAGTGCCTGTGTCAGCACCCACAGTGCCTAGTACATCCAGTATCTGTATGATACATGCACGGGAAGCCATGACTATCCTGTGGTCTTAAACGGCAAACCAAAAAAACCTGACTTCTTCACCTCTGGTAGCCTGAGGCTGATGGTAGCACCTGCTTCGCCGTCGACAGTGATATGGCTCAGGCCGAGTGTGCCTATCTTGAGATTCTCTCCATTCTGTCGGAATGAGCTCCGTGATTTCAGGAGATCCTTAACCAGGTCCTATGCATAGGACTCAGCCATAACCTTGATGGCACCAGCCTCATTGACTCCGAGCATACCGAGCATCGTCGCCCTCTCCTTGATGCCCATCCCCTTGTATACAGTCTTGGCCTTGTTAATGGCCGATTGTCCTACCATATCAGTGTTCCCGATGAGATCTCGCGCTGAGATGGTGCCTCGGATCTCCCGTGGGTCTCCCTTCTCATCAAACTCTAGGAAGGAGATAGGGGCAACATTGTCCTCTGAACCAAGGCATGCCTCGCCCAAGTAAGCAAAATCGCTTAGCTCTTTGGTTTCTCGGTCTGTGAGTCACAGAGTCATAAACATACTAGTCATACCTCCAGTGAAATAGTTGGGCATATGAGGACCACGCAGTTGGCCAAGGGAATAGGTAGCAGTGCTCAGGGTACTGGCCCTCTCTGCAGAGCCACGCCTTGTGGGCGGTCCACCATTCCCGGGCATTGGTGATCCTCAGTCCACGTGCTCGACTATGGGCTACACACCACCCTCTGGCATGCCATGTCTCATATGCTGCAGGGGTCTGATCCATCTCTCACTATTCAGAGGGGTTAAACGTAGGCGACGATGATCTCAGCCATTGCACTCGTTGCTAGCCCTAGAACGGTCCCCTCCATTAGTGTAACACGTTTACCCATGATCTTGGCAGCAACAGTGTATGAGGCACCACTGAGGGCGATCTTTGGGATGGGGTGAGTTAATCCGAGACAGTGCCCGGCCACCCCACTCACCATTGTAGCGAGGACAGCCACAGTGGCGGCAGGAAGAACCTCATTTCCCCCTGTCATCTTCACCACGGCCACATTCGCCGCCACGTTACTGGCGACATGGACTGCCAGAGGTTTTGCTTTGGTCAGTAACTTCTGTGTCTTGGTTTGCAGCAGGTTCTCCACCATCTGAAGACTCGCCTGGCTCTCGGGCAGTTGCTTCACGATCTGTACCGTTGACGTCATTGTTTAAGCACTGAGTATACAATGTGGTTAAACGTCTGCATCCCCTGTCGAGAGAGCTAAAAAGATCTTCCCAGTCTGCGTCTGCCAGGTGGCCGGGTTGGTACTCAGGAATATTCATCTCTCTATTCAGACATCTTAAACATGTCCGGGCTCACGCTATGCAAGAAGTACTATGATGTTTTCCGGAGGGAGTTGAAGGACTGCAAGAAGAAGACACCAGATGAGCTCGCGCAGCTCTCCAGTGCTGAGCTGACAGAGGAGCTGACAGCTGTGAAGCTCTATCTAGGATTTGGCAAGGGACAGATCTGCTTCCGCGAATACAGTATCATGGGTAGGGGTATCGTCGAGCAGCTCCTGTGAGCTAAAGGTTTCTACAAGGATCGGGAGTATCTGTCAGATGTGTTCCAGCAGTTGCAGACCGCCATGGCCTCACCGGACTCAGAGCTGAACAAGGCTCTGCGATACTACAAGCTGGAAAAAGGATGCACTGTCGAACCCTCCAGTCCTTGGATGTGCATGTTGGCAGCGGGTATAGGGGCTGTAGGGCATGCCAAACTGGTTCAGTGTCTCACCGTGGTCCCCATTGCTACTGTAGAGTCAGGATAGTCCTATAGCTGATTTGCTAGCAGCGGAGTAGGCTGATCCCGAGCGCCACGATAGCTAAGCCTGACACCACACATAGAGCTACCACGGGAAGCGGTGTCGTGTCGACTGGCTGCAGTGTCGGGGCGCCTGGAGCTGCGTGTTGACTGGCTGCAGTGTCAGGGTCGGAACGACTGTGTGGCTCGTACTACACGTAGGTGTGTTGATGCCAGTGTTGAAGCCGAAGTGGACACCGGGGGAACTCCCCTCGACTATCATGTTGTTATAGCCCCTGACTTGGAGGTCCTCGATGTTCACGACCATGTTGCTCGGAATCAACCGTAGGTGTGGCGAAATAGCAAAGTGGGGGGTTGGGGTGGGGGAGGGTATGGTGGGGGGGAGGGGGGCGCGCTGAGACGCTATGACTGTTGAGCTGTGGGATTTGTATCAGGGAGGCTTGCACCGAGCTCAAGGAGGATTCGTCACAACGTGATGTACACGTGGAATCTAAGACACCTGGCGATGAGCACAGCTTCAGGAGTACCAGAATAGGAGTGAAGCAGGGTGGAACTCACTCCACATCCTGCCGTGGCAGGCCACACGGCAAAGTTCAGCTGCTGATTCCAGTATGAGAGGCTTGGAGCAGCCATCCAAGTATGAGCTTGCTTCGCATCCTTGATGGTGATGGGGCGGTTGGTCAGCGGTCGTGGGTTGACGCAGAAACTGGTTCGGGACTGTCCATCCACTGTGATGGAGAACGGTGTTAGCTCTGGTATATTATCCAGTAGACCTCTCAGGCCAATCGAGTGTGTACCCAGGAGGGCTCCGATTGACTGTCATGAGGTACAGTGGGAAGGCTATCTATACTGGTGTTCTTAAAGCTACCATACAGGCAGCACACTATTTGTAGTCGTCTCGACTCCAGAGACCAGCGAGCTGACCTCACCGTAAGATCTTGTTTTTTAACTCCTCCATATCAACCCACCCGCTGGAGCATTTGAGGTATTGCTGTCGCACTTTAGGTTTCTCCATGCAGGGCTTGGACCTTCAATATATGGTGGTACTCTTCATCGGTGACCTGGCCATCCTCGAGAGCTTTGTTGACAGACTCGTCAATAGTTCGTAGCATACTCTGTGCCAGTGCCACGTACTTAGCATGCTTCTCCAGCCTCCTTGTGATCTGCCGCTGCCCCACTACCAAGCCCATGGTCAAGACAGTGGCGGCTAGTGTCATGCCACCCAGCAGGATGGCGACGATGGCCCCAATCCATGTAGCGAGAGTGGCGACAGCTGCAACCCCAGCACTGGCTACAATCACACCCGCAGCAGTGGTTGTACGCGCGAGGACGTTGTAGGTTGTCTTATATCACTTGCACGTTCCGCTGTACTTTTCTGCCTCATGGGCGAGATTCTGTCTAATGGTATCTATCTGCTGGAGTCGCCAGCCATGGATGGTACCGCCCTCGTCAGCCATCAGGGAGGGGTATATTTCTGGTTGCTTCCACCACTCTGATTTTGCCATACCTGCAGGATCTGCTCATGAGTCCTAGAAGGGTACATTTTGGAGAGCCTGGCGAACCGTGCCAGCTTGCTGGTGTCGAGACAGACGTCTCTTAGACAGAGGTCATCCAGCACTATGTCGGGTGCCAGTAGCTTTCTGAGACATGACATCTGGAACTTCACCGTATGACCAAGATAGTAGGTCCGCCGCTGGATGGCTTTCTTGGTCTTACACTCCTGCGCCATCTCCTCTTCCCACTGTATGACATCTGGCTCATCCTCGTCTGTGAAGACACCTGGCTCATCGTCGTATGTGAAGACATCTGGCTCATCATCGGATGTGAAGACATCGTCCCACTGACTCTCTGGCTCATCCTCGTCCGTAGTCTCCACTGCATCATCCACAGTCTCCGCTACATCTGGCTCATTGTCGTATGTGAAGACATCATCCCGCTTACTCTCTGGCTCATCCTCGTCTGCAGTCTCCGCTGCATCGTCCGCAGTCTCCGCTACATCTGGCTCATCGTCGTATGTGAAGACATCGTCCCGCTTACTCTCTGGCTCATCCTCGTCCATGGTCTCCACTGCATCGTCCGCGGTCTCTGCTACATCTGGCTCATCGTGCCGCTTACTCTGCTCCAGGAGGGCCTGCCAGTATCGGGAACCTTCACTGTTCCTTTGCGTCCTTGCAATGCTTGTGTTCTGTTGATACAAGCTCTCCCACTGTAGTCACTATCCTTCTTGTTGACACATCTGTTGTGCAAGCATCGGTGCAGGGGTCCTGAAGGGGCAACACTGTAGCGGGCTCTTCATCATCTCGGCCAAGGTCAGATATTCCTGTTGTGATATCATGTCAGGTCAATGAGTAATAAGAGGGTAAACTCTAAATGGGCATCCGATACCCCCATCCTTGCCGGCATATATGTTAATTGAGGGGCTGTCAAACAGGTGATTTACAGGTGTGAACAGGCTAGGACTGATAGCTTTCCTGTGAGATACTCTATCACATCCCGGCCAACTTCTACCAGTGAACTGCTGTGTGCACCGCCCGGAGGTTGATGTAGCACATCGGCGTGTATGTATGTTGTGCCCCGCTAGAGCACCTCGAAGAGGACCCATTCTATACGGTACTGTACCACCTGTCTCCCCTCTAGAGATGGTGAGGTTCTGTTCTCAACACCGGAGAGCAGCAGTCGGACAATCGGCATGGTTATATGTCTTGTTTAACCCCCTCCTATAGCATGCTATGGAACCCATATTTGCTGACTCGACTGGTCTTGCTGACCTGACAGATGTGTACGCAGTTGATGCTGCCAAGGTAGAAGAGAGCGATGGCAAGTCATTTGCCCTACAGTACGAAGCAAACTCAAAGGCATTCTCCCTCCACCCCATTGGTGGTGATGGGGTGGAGCTGCTCACAGACCTCAAGGATGTGTCGAAGGAGCACCTGGGTCGCAACATAGATGGCCACAAGATCGTGTTTTGGTACGATTTCCCGAAGAGGAAGTACACCCTCGAGCCGTTGATTGAGCTCTCGGATACAGAGGTGGCAGACATCAACACCCTAAATAACGACCTCAGCTTTCATCTGGTCAAACCCTATTCAGGCGGTGCCCCGCCGATGGCCCATGATGGCCTGCTATTGACCCTGGCAAAAAACCTGCAGTTCATATTTGAGAAGAATGAAGTGTGGTACCGCGCTGGACCTGGGGTGACTGGCAAACATGGTTGCCACTATATAGGCCTCCCACAGTCATTGACATATCGGTTACTCCCCTCTCCACTGTTGTGAAAAAGGATGGGACAGTTCGAAGGCTCTACAATCGGGGATCATCCTTCCTCACCTACATAGGTGAAGGTGTCTCCCTGACGAGGGTGGAAAGCTCCTGCTGCGTCGTCCATTCGATGGACCAGAAGAAGCTGTTAACCTCCAGGAGGGCACCCTACGGGTAGATGGTGTATCACATGTCTCCAAAGTCAAGGGTGCTGTTAAACTGCTTCAGCGAGTCGGACTCACTAGCCTGCAAACGACTCATATAGTCCTAGAGCTACGTTTCTTAGCCGGCGGCAGAGTGAAGCAGCTAGCCCCTGCCCCTGAGGGGATGAAGATCACTATCGATCTGGATGGAACAGGGCTCGATCTGGCACAGATATTTCTCGAGGGGTTCGCCCTGTTCAGTTTAACTCTTCATATATAGCCATGACTCTCATCATACTGCTCGTGTTGGCGTCTACAGCAGTGGCACAGGGCGCTGAGACTGCCATGATATTGGATGCCAAGTGGGCCCACTTCCGGGATGACCCCCAGTACAATCCTTTGGTCGACCCTTTGTGGAGAAACATTTATGCCCGCTTTCACCCACGTGAAGAGATCAAGTCTGTCTGCCACTTCTATGGGGTGGAGAGGGTAGGCCGTGATTGTCTGCTGGAGACCCCTGCTCAGCACCAGATTCTCTGCGTAACATGTTAACATACCAGTCTGCCGTGGTTCACATGCTAATCACTTTAGCCTCCTCCCAGGTGAGCGTTGTCAAGGTAGATAGAAGCCCCTATGGGTGGTCCCATCATGCCGACGCGACTCTGGCAGAGTGTACGTGTTTGTCTGAGCCTACACAGAATAGATAGAGAGGCCGGCCCTGTGGTTGATGGCGATCAGTGGTGTATATCACTGTGGAGGCTTGTCTCTAAATGTGTGTTCAGACCTTGGTAGCAGTAGTGTGATACTACCTCCCTGGCAGCCGTTCGGCGATCCGTGGTGGTCCCCGCAACCTATGCCCCAGGGAATCATTTGCCTAGTAGTAGTGTCGAAATTAAAATGATACAACCTCCCTCAACTGGCCGCCATTCGGCGATCCGTGGCCCCCACCGCCCTCTCAATCCCTGGAGCCTCCATCGAGAGGCATACCAGCCACCTGTCTCAACAACCCTGGGCCTCCATCTAGAGGCATACACCAACGACATGTCTCACCAACCTATGCCCCAGGGATTGAGAGGGCGGTGGGGGCCACGGATCGCCGAACGGCGGCCAGTTGAGGAAGGTGGTATTATTTTAATTTCGACACTACTACTCACCTCACTCCTACCCCACAACCGCCCCCACCCCGCCCTCAACCCCACATGGAAAAGGGAAGAGAGAGGCCATGGAATACCCGGATGCATGACCTTGTGGCGACATCAGACAGACAGTTTACATGTAGCAATTGCCGGAGAGGATTGCCCAGTAATGGGGATGCTGGCGAACAGTTGTTGATGACCTATGACCCTGGAGAGGCGAAGTAAAGTAAGTAAAGTAGGGCTATTGTGTAACGGTAAAATTTTTCAGTCTATCCGGAAAGTGTGGATTTGTGGCTCGAAAATTCCCATAAACTACCAGATGCAGCTATGGTTCCTGTTTCTCAATGCTGCTATTCAGCCGTGGCAGCAGAACAGCTCCAGTTGCCGTCGCGAATAAAATCGATGATTGGAATCACAAACGCGTTAGAGCTATCACAAATCACCAGTGGCAACGCAACCTAACGTCAAACTCAGCACATTAAAAACGCTACAACGTAGTTTTACCATCTACAACAACAATGGTCAATGGTTCGACATATTCTTGGAATGTCATGGAATACGCCCGCTCAAATATCACTGTGAAGTTTTCATTCAAAGCACTAGTTAACGTGTATCAGGTAATCAAAGAATGCCACACACCCAATGGGTGCTTCGCGATCAGACGTCAAAAATGTAATGTGGGCCAACTAAAACAGAGTTTAGAATGCTCGCAACATATAGACAAAACACAGTAGAGAAGGTTGATTGTAACTGAAGCTGAAAACAGTTTGGACGCCTTTCATCGAGCTGCAGAACACACTCGGTCATCACAATCATTCACAATCAAACCAAATCAGGCGTACTCTTAACATAACATTTCGATTTTCACCATAAGACGAAGCCGACAAAAACCGGCCTCTGTAGTGGTCTTGCGGAATGTCCATTTGCAGCCTACGGGAATATTATTTTCAAAAGTTACCACTGTAATGGCTAGCTCTGTGACAGATCTAGTGATTCCATTGGTAAAATAAAAGAATAGTCTTTCTTGTCCTGCAAATAGACATTCAATAAGCGTATATTTTAATTTTCTTGACCGAGTTAAAATGTTAAGGATCAGATAATTGATGTCATTTTTTCCAACAAACCTCTCACAAATGGTGCCATTTAAATAATTGGTCAGTGCCATCCCGCCCCCACCCCCACCCCCACTACAGAGTTCAGAGGTTTACAATGCTGGATCTAACACAGATTAACGGTTAAATGACATCTCTCGCGATTGATCTTTCTGAGTGTCCATAGCGACGCTTTTAGATTACACAGATATACTTACATCTTCCTTGCCGTTATCTTTAGATTTAGCGCTGAGAGTCGCCCTGAATGTATGATGGACCTTATCGTGTTGTTTTAAGGCTTCGCTAGTCAGATTATCTGAGGCATTGCTTCTATACTTCCGTGTCGCTACATCGCCCATTTTAGTGTTAGATTTAATTGCTTCAGGATAAATATGATAGTAAAAGAACTAACACTGTTTTCAACTTTGAAAAACAAAAACTATCTAGCTGCCGATACTATTCCTGTTGCTGCGAAATCTTGATCTCTATTTGTTGGTATTTTGTTCCTATCTCACGGACTACCAACCGCTATTTCAACGTACAAGCTGGGAATGCTGACGCCTTGTTGCTTAAAAGTGACTGACTTGTATTTTACAATAGTGTACACCTGAACCTGTGAATCGCGGTAGCGCCCTCTGTTCTATTTAACAGAATTCAGTTCAATTATCACCAGAACTATGTATTGAATGCTATAGTTGACTAAAAGTCCTTGATACCGTGGGAAACAATAACTGTCAGTCAAATTGTTTTCAAAATAATCACCAGATTTTCCGGTTTAAATCCCTCGAAACCAGGTCAACATTAATTCAGAATAAAAGCGTTAATTCATTGATATAATTTAATTTAAATCTTGAAATCGGCATATCGCGAGTGACTCTAAAGGATCATTGAGTTTGACACTTTCAATATTCTCATGAGTATCAAATAGCATACTGGTCTCCTCTAGCTGGCTATGTTAAGGCAATAATTCGATAAGCCTTACAAAAACAATTTAATGTCTAAAGGTCAATTTCATTAAACTTGAAAGTAAACACGGCTATTGAAAGTTAAGGCAATTCTAATACAGGTTATCAGTTCTCAACAAACGCGAGCTTTTACGCCTAAATTATTATATTCCATTACCCCGTTAGTTGGACTGGATTATCTATGCCTTGTCACTTGTATATACAAATATTAATGGACTTTTCCAGTTTATCCTAAAATCATATAACGTCATAATGAACTGCGTTACGTGTAGGATGGCGTCATAATCAATGGCGTCAATAATGACGTAAATAAGCTCGTCACGAACGCATAATTGAAAATCGACTAAGCGTTATTGTACGAACTGTATGTCTTTAATATTTAATAAACATGCTATTGAATATTTTGAAACTAATTTGACTAGGCGCTGTTGTTGCCATAGGCAGCACCAGCGCCCAGTCAAATTAGTTTCAAAATATTCAACAGCTTCTCCGTATAGTTTTCTGGAAATTGAAAGTCAAGAAGTTCAGGGATCGATCGATCCCAATCACGAGCGGGGTGTGGGTGAAGCTTAGCTAGAGATGGTTTATAGCTAAAACTGGAACGGCCAATTGCGATGCATGTATTAGATATTATAACATTTGGTTCTCTACGCTACAGCGTTATAGAGAAACTATGTAGCATACACTATTTCTGATAACTAATTAAAAATATATTATAACTATCGTTATCGAAATTGAGATCATATTTCTCGTCATCGTTAACCGTATTGTTATTGTCAATATTAGCATCTTTTATTATTTCATTATTTCTATGGTGCTAGGAGTGTTGCAGCAAGTTCGTGAACTATCTATCCGACAGTAATGCTCTAGTGTTACGCAGCGTGGATAGCAGCAACACTCCTCCAGTCAAGCCAGTCGATATCTTCATTGCATGCATAGCATTTTATTTTCATCATGCATCTCATCCTAACCGGATATATTCGTATGAACTTTGACATAGGATTGTTTATATAACATTTCTTTAGAGTGTGCAATCTATTGATAATTGGTTAACGATAAAAGCCTGTTGGATCGAAGACGACACCCACGATGCACGTCAACTGGCATAGAATCGCTTACTTCGCCGGAATACCGCGTCAGTCTGGCTAGTTCATCGATGCCGGACCGGTGTGTTTGACATTGAGCACTGCTAACTTTGTCTAAGCTGCCAGTGTGAAAGTTTGGTATATTTGTAGTTTCTAGAGATATACCCTCTGGTTTCAGGAATGTTTGCTCAGTAGACAACCAATACACTAGACCATTAGAGTTCCTATTATCCGCGTACGTGATCTCTGCATAGACTTACTCGATTACAACAACAGCTTCGTTTTAGACTAGAGGAAAGGAGTCTGGTATTCTTGGCAGGCCTTGCCCTAAGCTAACGATAAAAATGTTTAACATTCGCCATGCCCCATAGTCAATCAATCAACTATCAAACAAGCAAGCAATAAAGTCATCCATTCATTCGGCCAGCCAGCCAGCCAATCAAGCCAAATCATTCGGGCAGGCTGTCAGTCAGTTGGTCGTTCAGTCAGTCAGTCAGTCAGTCGTTGAGCTAGTCAGTCAGTCAGTCAGCCAGCCAGCCAACCAGTCAGCCCGCCAGCTAGCAAATCAGCCAGCCAGTGGGTTGTTTAGTTGGTCAGTCTTTTAGTGTGTCCGTCCGTCTGTTCGTCCGTCCGCCCGCCCACCCGCCCGCCCGTCAGCTAGCTGGCCAGCTCTTGCGCTCAGTTGGATGGTCAGTGTGTTAGTCGGTCAATCAGTCGGTTGGTCAATTGGTCGGTCAGGGGGTTGATTTTGTCGGTCACTGATCAGTTGGTAAATTTATCAATTGACAACACTCAATATCGATCCCTATCCTCCAGGTCTTTGCTCGTTGCTTAAGCTGTAACTTCATCACAAATAAGCCTTTTATTGCCCGCTTAGCACACATAGCGTATCTGTAATTTGGCGACAATGACATCTAGAGTGCCATAGACGAAGAATAACATCAATAAAACCTATGATAATTCACCTCGGCTTATATCTACAGACATAACTCTCCAGTGTGGGCACTTACTACCAGTCTTAACGAACAACTGCCATTCAGGCGTAGCTCCAAAACACACTATTTATCATCGCAAATAAGTTGTATTAATTGACCACCTGTATTTAGGGACCACATGTTGAAGGCCCATACAGGGTCCGTTATAGGTAGGTTTGAGATTTATATAAAGCCATATTAGAAATGATGTGGCTAAATAGGATTATCAGAGCAGAAAGTTAAATTGCCATCTAATGAACTGGACTGAATAAGTTAGGAGTAAGTTGAGATATGAGGCCTACTTTGGCTACTAAAATCATCTTATGAGAAAACAACAAGCTTTGCCAATGCCATTCACATTGCGAGCAACATTGACATGATGATAAAATTACTGAAATAACTTATTTCAGTGAATGGTTATTATCCATTTGTGGCTGTGATTTCTGATTGGAACAGTACACAATCGCGCTTGGTACATTCATTCAATTAATTAAATAATGTCGCGTATTATAGCAATTGTAGATGGACGGACTTGGTGGCTCCCATATGGCCAGTTCAGATTTATTGTATAACCTCTGACAACTTAAATATATGGGAACTTTGACCCTTGACCGCTGGCCTCGCCATTGAGTATTGACTCATGACATCATATTCCGTAAATTGTGCTGATATTAATCTTATTAATTGCCCAATTTGATGGGTTGCAACAACCAAGTTAGTTGCTGTTAGAAATACTAAACACTCAGTACGTTGTTGCTTTATGATTGACTTTCAGCATGGGCTGAATAATAGCTTGGTTATATCCTTGTTGATGCAGGGTGCATGCACAGAGCTAGAATAGTTGATCGTCCGTACAGGTCGCAACGTGCCGGGTCACAATGCCCAGTTTGGTGATATACGCAATATTATGGATAATTCCTTTATCAACAAATATCACCATTAGGTTTGAATTCAATTATTTCTACTATTTTTATTTAATTTCTGTGAACAAAATAAATGGTATGTTTAAATCTTTTGAATATAATATTTGTTATGCTTAAATGTCATCGAACATGCGTTTGTCAAAGCAGAATAGGGCATGCTTCCAAAGGAGTTTACCCTTTATTTATGCATTTTTAGATGCCAAAAATAACCATAGAAGTTGTTAAAGGCTTTTGGAAGCATGCCCAATTCCGTTTTCACAAACGCATGTGTTATTGTTGGTGTCACAATGCGGTGAATATTTCGAAAGATAAAATGTGTCTGATTTAAATTGTTTACCAAAAATTAGACAACCACTTGTAGACTAGCGTTGGCACGTTAACCTCCTATATTTCTCCACGACAGACATATTTCAGCGTAATTGGTAATCATCATATCAGACGATACAGACGTAACACTGTTAGACCTGGCTCTCAATGGAGACGTAAACGCGAATTTGTAATACAAAATAGCACCGAATCCGGATTCATATACATTATTGTGAAACGGTTTGTCACCAGCACATCTAGCGACGTGAGTGTATCTTTGCTAGGTTGTGCATGCATTCACTGGCCTTGGCTTTATGCATGGCTTTGGAGGGATTGCAACTGCTTGCTCTGAAAATATGTTGCATAGAACGTTTTGAGATGATCTCGGTCAGTAATGAATGTTGCCTGTCGATTTATTTCCTGTACTTGGTGGCGTTACTTGTGGAACGTATGCTGTAAATCCACCAGTAACGGGTAGCGGCGCTGACTATTCAGAGACAAGACAGAGCCAGAACAACTCCCGCATAATAACGACTGTCTGCACCAATGGCTACTGTCAGCCATATGGCATAGTAGTCTAAAGCAATAGCCAGCCACCCACAGCGACCCCAAACTCATAGCTCAATGAAAGCTGCCGTTGAATGGATGATTGGACAAACCGGTTCCAACACGATGCTTAAATTTATGTATATGTTTCCATATGTGTGAGTTGTCAGAATGCCAATGTCATGTAAATAGACTCAAACGCGCAGAAATCTACCAGCTTCAACCATGTGGAAATAACAGGGAGGATATTGAATGAAATTATTTTGTTGAAGACACCTCAGATGATGATGATGAGGACATTACCCTTGATGATATTACTGACTAGTGGTAACAAATGTTGTTAATATCACCCGGTAACAATCACTGGCATAACGTCAAGTACAGTAGTACACACGATGTCAATATCTAAGGAATATACTGGTTTCAATGAGTTGTATTATATTATGATTCAAAGATGATAAACATCTGCTCAAACTACGTTTAAGCCTTTTATGACTCAATTTTGAAACAAATATATTTACTTATTGAATGCCCATTTGTAAGCCAAGTTAAGACTACCTTTGAAATTTTAACTGGCTTGGTAGTTATCACTTGGCCTACAAATGGACATTTCTCAAGACCCCTGTAGTGGTCGGGTTTGGCCGGCTTCGTAATAAACGAGTTATTTAACAGACTTTCACACAGACATCTATTTCATCAGGTTTACTCACTTGATGAAGCACATTTATGCACGAAAGCTTACACGTTGAAAATATGTAAAAGTTAATCTTGAGCTAAAACACAGATTTAAATAAAGTGGACTAGCTTTTCATTGCGTTATGGTAATTGGGTTCTGACCACGTAGTTTCACAATGGCTATGGAATTAATCATTTACTACTTCATCTTCCTCGGCCTTTGTAATCAATACCTCGAGCACTATTCAGCGATTTTCATGAATGTTTTGTGCTTAGCAAATATGACAAAATTGCCGTTTTAATTGACGTAGCCAAAAAAATTATGGCCGACACAAACGATTATACCATTGAAAATTGTCTAGAACGCACACCTTCCTTTTTCCTCAACACCAGCTACGGTTCAACGAGGCGTAGGAGTGTGAGCTTTCACACAGACAACACCAGACCCGGTTAAACTAGGCGTAGGAGTGTGAGCCCTGTCACAGAGACAACACCAACCAAACACGGTTGAACGAGGCGTGAGAGTGTGAGCTCTGTCACACAAACAGCGCCAGACACGGTTAAACGAGATGTAGGAATGTGACCTTTGTCACACCGCGATAATAAACACGGTTAAACAAGGCATAGGAGCGTGAGCTCTGTCACACAGACAACACCAGACACGGTTAAACAAGGCGTAGGAGTGTGAACTATGTCACACAGACAACACCAGACACGGTTAAACAAGGCATAGGAGTGTGAGCTCTGTCACACACACAACACCAGACACGGTTAAACAAGGCGTAGGAGTGTGAGCTCTGTCACACAGACAACACCAGACACGGTTAAACAAGGCATAGGAGTATGAGCTCTGTCACACAGACAACACCAGACACGGTTAAACAAGGCGTAGGAGTGTGAGCTCTGTCACACAAACAACACCAGACACGGTTAAACAAGGCGTATGAGTGTGAGCTCTGTCAGACAGACAACACCAGACACGGTTAAACAAGGCATAGGAGTGTGAGCTCTGTCATACAGACAACACCAGGCGCAAGTATTTAGCAATTACATTCTGAAAATTATCCTAATACCGAATTTTATTCCTGTAACCTGCATCCCATTTCTCAAACCATGATTTTACTATGACTATTTGACTATGATGCATATAGGTCTAGATCAGACACTAGCTAGGTTTCTTTCTACTGACTGTGCACACAGAACATATAATGTATCAATTAACATATAGATTTGCACTTATGATTAGAACATTATCTTCTAAGGCGATCACAACATCTGCTCGGTCTTTTACCCGCCACTGTGTAGATTTAGTTGGCAGCATTCCTCTGCCATTCGGCTGTCTTGTGTTCGATCAATCGGTGTTTGAATGGACATTTTAAAGCTTCAGTTCAGGCTTGCAAATAAAATTGTCCAGCTTGTCGAGTGAGATTAATTTCGTCAGACCACATTAGTGTTGATTATTAGACGCACTAGTTAATACGTATTGTTGTCCAATCGACGCAATCAGCTTGTATGGCATCGTATATGTGACAATATTTACAAATAAGCCCTTATTGTGATACTGTGGCAAGGAAGGTACAATACATAGATAAATGAACGCAGTGGATCAAATGCATGGACAAACATAACATCATTCAGGTCACAGAACACTGCGCAAACGAGACATGCAAATTGCTTCCTATGAATGCGGAGAATCACTAATCTTACGGCAAATCCGAAATAATGGAACTTTCCAATGTACCCATGCATCATATAGCATCATAATCAACTATGTGACATGAAGGATGCCGTCATAATCAATGACGTCGTGAATGACGTAGATAGGTTCGTCACGACAGCTTAATTGATGACGGACTAAGCGTTGTTGTGCGAATGGTATGTTTTCACTATTTAATAAATATTCTAATAGGCAGCAACAGCACCCAGTCAATGAGCTCAGGGATCGATCGATCTCAACACGGGCGAAGTCTGGGTGGAGCTTAGCTAGAGATGGGCATAGCTAAAATTGGATTCCTCCATTACACATATCGTTGGTTCGCGAACCATAGTAAGTTAATGTGTTTACTGATCATGTGCATTGGCTATGCTGAAGCGAATCTTGAATGGTTAACTAAAGTGTGTTGGTATCCGATCCCCCCCCCCCATTCAATTACCGTTACCTATCATTTCGATCCGGGTACCCGTCTCTGGTAACCCTTTCCCTAGTAACGGAATCTCTCATTTTATGAGCTACAAAGATGGATATTTTTGTGCACTAAGTCTTCAGACTATGTCTACGTGAATGAAAGTCTGAAAGGAATTGAATTTGAAACCATTGAGATACAGTGTGAAGGCGTAATGGCATTGAACTTAAATGAATTAGTGAAATATTTACATATTTCTATGCATTTGACTGAGGCCAAGATGCTGGTCAACGATAGCTAACTTAAGCCAGTGATACACAGCCTAACATGTATGATTATACATGTCTGATCATACATTTGCATGACACACATGTGCATTATACGCGATCATACAGCATCGGGCATTGTTGGATGCGGTTACCAACCAGTGATACCAACAAAATCACGTGATACATATTCTGGTATATGATTGGCTGTTTCATCAATTTACGGTGTCGAACGAAAGTTGAGCATTGTCCGACTTGTTTGTGTGTACGATTCGACCTGGCGGACTGTGTCATGCACGATCAAACATCGCCAGACAGTGTCGAATCATACATGCAAGCCTATAGTCATACATGTTGGATCGTCTATCATAGGCTTAACTAGTTAACTATTCCAAGTTCGATTCGGATCTAGTCAACCATAGTTAAATATGGCTCGTGATTAAAATCGGTCTGTATTTACCGAGAGATTACTAATTTTCCTCATAATCTGACGATAAAAATATAATATAATAATGTGCATATCTGGAGGAACACTTGACATTACGTGGACATAATAGCTAAAGTGATGCCTGTGTCTCTTGAATCGCGTTGGATGATCAATAAATTTGCGTGAAACAAGATCAAGCTTCGCGGATTTTAGACTACTATTATGTTTTCATCAAATGTGTATTTGACTGGCTCATTTTTGTGAAGCAGCTTTTGTACACCTCCCATTTGGAAGTTGTCTAATAAATGCCCTGCGAAAAATGCCATCCGAGTAAGCTCAATGCTTTTAGTTTAACCCTTCGTGTGTCATCGGTGCTTCAACGCGCTCAAAATAATACTTCTATTAACTAACCCTTCAATAGTCAACATTTCTAAAGAAAATTATAAAAATTTCTCATAGAATGTCAATTTGCAGACGAACAGAATACTTTTTTATTTTGCCACTGGAATTTATTTTTTTAATTCGCTTTTTTATTGGACTGCAAATGGATATTTCTCAAGGTCATTGCACTGGTAGCCGCTTGACCTTTATTGTCTGGGATAACGGGCAAGAGAATCAACGTTTTCCCTTAGTCACTGTCCATTTACACACCAAGATAACACTGTTTCCCTTAGTCACTGTCCATTTACACGCCAAGATAACACTGTTTGAGAAATGTACCACTTGAATGACTGTTTCGGTGATAAATTTTCAAAAACAATCTTATCTGGGCCTGCAAATTACCATTCCATTCGAGACCTCTGCGGATCCAGTTTTGACCGACCTACCATTAAAGGGTTTAAATTGACACAAGAAGGATTGAAATAATAACAGATTATCTTTTGAAAATGTACCACTGGAATAACTGGCTCGGTAAACGAGCCAGCCATTCTAGTGGGCAGTTTTTAAAAATAGTCTTCTCTTGGCCTGCAAATAGACATTCAATATGGAAATATTTTCTTGACAAAATTTGGTCATTAAAGGGTTAACGCTAAAATGATCTAGGAAAGCCTGAAAACTATTAAAGGTGAATAAACATGCATATCCTGGTTCCTACAGACAAATATTTGAAGTCATTGTATTATTCTAGTGTTGAAAAGAAAATTTCTGTAAGCTCCAGCATCGTCAAAGTGCAGAGTGTGTCTCTAAAAGGATGCTATTCAAATTCAATTTCACAGTCATGCTGTGAGGGGTGATGGTTCAACGACATTTACCGGCGTTGCACATGTAGGTAATTTGTAGATGCATGTTTCAGTGGTCAAACTAAGCAGTGGCGTGCTCCGTCGTTAACGCGGCTTAAAAATATACAGCAAGTGATTTCAAATCGCGATTTATAAATGTCACTGAAAATATATGGTAAGCGTATTACGAGGGGGACCTCAAGAAAGCAGGACTCGTTACACTCAAATCAAGAATGGACCTATCAGGAAGCTAAATACTTTGGCTGAGGACAAGACACAGTGGTCAAAAGTGAATAAGGACTGATTGCAGCTGTAGTATGTTTTTACTACTACAGCCGCAAAATACCGCAGTCATACATATACAGTCGAGCCAGAAAATCGGTCAATATTATTGATAATGTTGACATCTTAAATGCAAGCTCGTTCTCTGTGACATCTGGAGATGCTGTGCTAGGCGTTCAACGTATTTTATCACAAGCTTAAATGATTTCTGCTCAAAGCCGATTGAGGAATTGTGCTACTCATCATACCTGTTGTGAGACTTGTTGTGAAAGTTTCACTATGCAAAACATAACATAAGTGAGAAAACAGAGGAATTAATTCATATATTTTGATGAGTGGAATGAAGCCGTTAGTCCGATACGGATCAGGAATTAACTTAATGTTAGTGTAAGGACCATCTTTCTAGCAAATAATAACGTTGGAAAAGAAGAAAGATGTGGCGAATTAAACACGGGGGAACGGGTTACTTCGATAATCAGAAAATGAGGAAACGTAGTCAGTAGACAAGGAGAGTAGGCGCTTCATATTGGTGCGATTGAGGAGCAAATGCGCTACCACTTTGCTGCTGATCCCGTCAAGTATGATTTACTTGTGCCAGTCTATCTTGCCAAATTGCGTAGTTACTGAAGAACGTTGATAACGAAACTTACAAATTCATTAAATGCATGGATTTCATGGATGCACCATTTGAACAACATATTATAAAACTCAAGGTTACAGTAGGAATTACTAACGCAAAAAGAAAATGCACTGAACACATTCCCTTTTCATTATGTACTGTCCCGAAGCTTTTAACCATTGTATCTGGTATATTGGTTTCGCAAACTGACAAGGAAGGCAATTCGCATCAGACAGTTCTCTTCTCATCCTTACTGACAGAAGTAAATTTGTCAAAGCTATGTAAGGACATAAAATGAAACATTCAACTGAATCTAACGGTTGTCTAGTCACAACAGACGCATCAAACGGAGAGCATGGCAGACAGACACGAAGTCTGCATTTTCCATGTAATCGCAGGCGTCCAAGCCATCAAGAAAGATCCATTGATATTTTATTGCTGTGATTTTGCACAGGCCTTTGTTCAAATCATCCGCAACATGATTGCTGGGTACAAAGAAGCATTTTCTAATATATTAACAAGTTTTTGAAAGATCAGACATCTGGTAAAAGATACAATCAGGTTGATCCAGTCGTGTTTGACATCAGGGACTCTACGAATAACAATTGTGTACCCATTTAAAACCCCGCTACCGCACATTCAACAGTACCGCACGCACGCACGCACGCACGCACGCACGCACGCACGCACTGATTGTAGACGTGAGCAATGCACTTCATATGGAGGTCAAGAATTAACAACGCGGTTAATGCATCGATTCTCCTCTCGTTTACTATTGGATAGTTTTCTCAAGGAACATGCTGTAATTGCAGCCATATTACGACTCCCATGGGAAAGCAAACACGGGTCTTCAATCACAACATATCGATTATGTCTACAAGAAATGTTGTTTCTGGTCCTCGCGCAAACCTCGCCACACCCACCCAGCAATCACACAGACAAACACCCACACAACATCTCCTTCAATTCAAATCGTTTTCCATTACTGTTATAGGTTATTCGTCTTATGTGGAAAACCTAGTTCTTGAAATAAATTACCAGGTCAGACCTGTCTGAGACTCACGAGATGATGGTTCTGTAACACATGTGGTCGTTGGACAACTCGTCTCACTTGTCGAAAGGTGCATACAATTCTAACATGCTTTCATGTCACCCGACATGCCACCTAGCAACAAAAATTATTTCTTGAAAGGGACTCGTAAGAGCTGATATGTATGTGTGTGCACGTGCGCCCGCGACTCTGCGTGCTGGAGTACGGGCGTGCGTATGCGCGCGCATGTACCAGTGTGGGCGTGCGTCCGCGTCTATGAGCGCCCGTGTCCGTGCCTGCGCGCGTATAGGTGATTCATTTAGCAAGTTGGTACGCTTAATCAAAAATAATGTGAGATGTTCCTTCACCTGACATATAAACATGTCATCTCTATGAACAGAGAAGTACCCACAAAAAAGAAAAAGAGGTGAATATCAGTAACTTACTTTGAGCGGAACCTATTACCGCCATAGGCAACAATAGCCGCCGCCCCCCCCCCCCCCCCACAATATTATCTTAAATGTCAACAGCATCATTATAAGAGCAAGATCTCAATTTATTTTCAATATTTATTATCAACTGATTTAAACCACCTCCACGCATGGACCGAAACTAACGATGAATTACAAAAATTACGCAGATCCACAAACAGGTAGTAACTAGCAAATACCCAGTATGGATCATCGGCATCCACCCTTTCGGAAGATTATCCCTCATTAAACGATCGCTAACCTTAGATACGCGACTCTTTTCAAGATGCAAGAGACAGCTTTGTTGTAACCTTGGTAGAGAAAATGCATTCATTGACCAAGTTAACGGTCATTCTTCTAATGGTCCACAGGCAACCCTGTGTAATATCATCTGGCATCTGTCAGTTCAGTATTTCATATTGTGTATACCTGGGTAATTTAATTTCCCATTCCTTATTTAATTCGACATCAGTATCGAGTCTCTATGTGTTGTGTTCAGCTAATGGCTTCCTGGTGGTGAATAACATACTCCAAATTGAAAATCGATCACGAATAGCATTACTATTCATGGAAAACGCTATTAAAATATAAATATCTTTGACAAAATACTTAGGTTAATATATATTTACATTATGTATATGGACGTAAAATAAATAATAACCATACAATACCTATGTCTTAAATACAGCGCATTCTCGCAGATTGAGCAAGTAATCATTTGATTTCTTTTTAATAATTTGACTAGATGTTACGATGCCTATGCCATTTAAATTAGCTTTAGCCTTGACTTGCCCGCACAGTTGATTTGGTAAACCTAGATTTCAGGGATGAACTGGTGAAGGAATGGAAAATAATTATCTGCCTTTTCCTTATTTCATTGATGTGATCAGTGCATACACAGGCGAGGAGTCGCTACATACTGAGCATATACGAAATTGAAAGATACTGCAAATGAAAATCAATTTCATGACGCGGGTCTGATATGTAATAATAATAATAATAATAATAATAATAATAATAATAATAATAATAATTGTACAAAAATTACTATAGAAACATCGCATGCGTAATTATCAAATAATGGTTTAGGATTGGTTGGTTTTAAGTGATTCAAATATGGAGATGATGACGACGACGACGACGACGACGACGACGACGACGACGACGACGACGACGACGACGACGACGACGACGACGATAATAATAATAATAATAATAATAATAATAATAATAATAATAACTGTACAAAAATTACTATAGAAACATCGCATGCGTAATTATCAAATATTGGTTTAGGACTGGTTGGTTTTAAGTTATTCAAATAAAAATGATGCACAAACAGCAGCATTAACCGCGAACTCATGCGTGATGGCAAGCCATGTGGATTAGACCAGACATAGCGAAGAACATTGGGTGAATCCTCTGCCAACTATTACTCATCAAACGGCATTATATGGCAGTACTGTCCCCCTCACTTCGGCTGGTCTGCTCGACCAAATTGTCGCCACAATGTCAAGGAGACTGTGTACCGGTCCAACTCCGTCCCCGCGTTCTACCGGTTTTCTCACATCACAATGCAGCGACACTGACTACAATACTGGAGACAATGAAGCCAGGAATCCTCGTTCACTACATACGCCTCCCATGTCAGTCTCCGTTATCCGACTCAGTCCCTGGTATAATCCAAAAAACGTTTCAAATGTTATTGAATTTCACGTATTCACAATAACTGTGCGTCCGGCTGAGTTATTGGCCTCCGACGTCGTATACAATTTCGGCAAATCTGTCGAAAATCGATTTTAATCGGAGCCGTGTACAAATTAGGTGGGAAATACCGTTTCTGACGTTATCTTCTAGGGCATTCCGAATAGTATGATTTCATGCAAAACTCGTGCATTTCCCGTTACATAACGACACATCGGTCAACAGGTTAAATTGTCTCTAAATTACTACTGCGAGGAAATGATAAATTGATTGAATGTGTACGCAAACATCCTGCTCTATATAATCCAAAATGGCTGAGTACAAAGATAGCATCGGGTAGGCCTAGTGAGTAGTGCAGAATCATGCGACAGGGGTACCTGCCAGAATCCTGGATTGCATCCAATTTACTAAATACCTTTGCACCCGCGAGTTGTGCCAAAGTCTCATCAACAGATGGGAGAGGGTGAACTTCCCGTGCCACACTCTTATTCAATTTCGTCAGGTCTACACAAATACGAACTAGCAACAATTACTAAGCCTGCACACCAATCTGTTGGCCTGTCTGCTTTGGTGATAACTCCCAAATTCTCCATACGATAAAGTTCATCCTTAACTGCTGACATCAGAGGAGAGGGGATCCACCAGGGGGGGGGGGGCTTGATTGCACGTGGTATGGCATTAGGCTTTTAAAAAATAGTAGGCCTATCTATGGTGCAAATCCATGAACCAAAATCGTAAAAGCCCTTGTATTTTGCAAGCATTACAGATGTGCCCATACATATTTACAGAAAACTTTATCATCACCTGACGCGCACACATGGATTTTACGAAATCGCATATGAGACGGAGCGTGATGTCGCAGACGGTCATTGGAGACATATATAGCGTACATGCATGGATTCATGATTCAAAGAGTGTCCTGACAAAGGACACTTCCTGTCTCTACGCTGCGGAACACATCGTAGATGTGCGTTGGAGGCGCGTTGGCAAAGCGCGACTTTAAGACCATGGAAAAATACCACTGAATCATCATGCGCGAACACGTCGAGGCTAACTTCAAACACGCCAGCGTGTTCACGACGACATGTTTGCGACCGACACGACGTCAGCTCTTGCCTTTTAAAGTTCTCGTGTTCCGTTAAATATAGACCATTTTGCTCGAGATATGAGATGCCTGCTGATTTCTGTTTAATTTCCCCCAGCATGCTATGCCACCCAGCATGCAATGCTAGCCAGCATGTAATTTCCTGACTCCATAATCGTTGTAACTATTGGACGTCATATTCGTTTAGTCTATTGTCTGTGTAGGCCAGGATTTCTCAAACAAAACCAACCCGCCTGCTAGTGCAAATAGTCATTTCTCCTCCAGCTCTGGAAACGTAAGCATGCATGTAGGGCGTACTATTCACTGCAGTACATTCGATGGCCTGCATTTCAATACTGTTCAGCGCAACTGTGTAAATTTCCATAAGAAAATTAGAGAAAGCTTTTATATATATTTTGCCAATAATTTGCGTGAAAGTTATTGCTATCAATGACAGCAACAACATTCAGTAAAATTATTGTCAAAATAATTATTAGGTAATGCGATTATACCTGGTACAAATTTGATAGTAATTTGATTGAAAATTTTTTCTACAACAGCTTTCAGTCGCTATATTCTAAAATAATCATCGTAATTTTTAGTCGACTCTCGCTACTGTCAATTGTGCTTTTGTCATCCATACAGCTACATTCTATGCTAACTCTCAATAGGCACGTGACGTCATCGACAAATATACATCGGCGTAATATATCAATTCTATTGTTAATTCCAGCATTCAGCTGCGATTCTTATTGCTGATATCAACGTACGTATTTGAATATATGTATTACAATAAGATTTCTAATCGAATTAGGTAACGAATTCCTCCAGAAACCTTTCTAAAATCATTACATTGATTCTTTCCACGAATACAACAATCTCATCCTAGCATATGCCTGTATCGAATGCACAAGAGAAACACGGAGTGTTATTCTGGTATATTTTCCTCCTCAAAGAACACTCTCGCGTTGTGTTATTGGAAAATAACATACAAACGTAATTAGGAGAATAGTATTCTCAACAGAGAATAACGCGGGTTGTATTTGCTTTGATCAGTATTTGCTCTAATGATCTCATGCATTAGCCATATTGTTAAAGACCTGTCAGTTCATTAGTCACATACCGTAAACACAGCATTGATTTCATATATCTGTCATTCTTTCATTAGTCGGCAACGTCAGCTCCTTATACGTGTCTCCGATCAATGGTTGAAGACATATGCGTATTCTTCTACATTAAGTGCGCATATTCCACACCAGTCATGAAATTATAACGGTCCTATTTTATACATGAACGCATATATCAAAATAACATTGACAAGTTCACGAGTTAAACACACGCATACACACAATGTGATTACACCTACAGTCAAAGTCGTAACATTTGCTCTGTTCCAGGAACCGCAGTCATCGCTGTTTGAACATGCTTATAAGCAAATGGACAGAGTGACATAGTGGCTCGCACGCATGATTGTATTAATCTGAGTATCCTGTAAGTAGGGTACTGTCGAAGGGGCCAATGGGACAATGCAGGCCGCGTGACAGATGTTATGCGCATTTCGATATTAAGGGGCGCTACATAGTTTTGCACAAGCGAAACATTTTAAAGGCGTAAGTGAAACATCGAATTTCATGAACATCAGAGTTAATTGGGTCTCTCAGTAGCCGTTCTGTTGCTGATGTGTATTACAAAATATATCAAATACTGTGGGATTAATTATGACCCTAGTGAAGATGCGGTTATATACCCTATAGTAGCGCATCGATCGTCGCTTCATTTATGACATTTTTCAAAATTAATTTGACTGGATGCCATCAAAATGATATTTTCTGAACAAGTGAGAGAATTGCAATATTAAATAGGGGACTGTTTTCAGTTACGTTTTATCGTATAAAGCATAGTTATACGTCCTATTGAAAACACAAAGAGAAATCTGCTGTCAAAACATGTTCTTTAAGTGTATAAAACTCGTTGTAAAACCAACTGCTTGTATATTTCCAGTAACGTTTCAAGGCAATACAATCAATAAGGCGTTGATTATCTTGAAAGTACATTGAGAATAAACTTTTTCTGTCACATAGCAACGGTCGAATTGGTTTCGAGATAATTAATGCGCTATTTTTTTCATCTAAAATAATTTGTTGCGTTTCTTCTGTCGTGTTCAACCGGTTAACGCTAAATGGATGAAAGTCCTGTATTTGTGAGGGAAAACATTGTCAATGGACCATACTCCAAGAAAGCCTTTGCATCCAACATGCTGCCATTTTAGACGCATTCCATCCACAATGCTAGAGATAATAATTACTGCCGCTTAACTCTCTGGAGCACAAACAGGCTGAATGTTATTGCTGTCTGATGCAACAGCCCACATTGTGGCAAGCTCCTGCCAAGGTATCGGCCTTTCATCTGTTGAGACCTGATTCAGAATAATATCTATTAACTACTGAAGCTAACGCCCCTCGCACAATTGGATTCCTTCCTGTCAAGAATATTTGCGCCAACTGGAGCGTGTATATAGATAGGTGCGTGTCGAGTTTGCTTCCACCACTAAGCGGCATGAGGTTCATCTTGACACCGTCCTGTTTTGCTAAATTGGCTAGATTTGTGTCTTAATCCCGGAGTGTAAGTGCTAATCCTAACGAACGATTTGCTCGGTCAAAGATTGCAATCCTCAAGGTGTGATTGTAAATCATGCCACTTCGCCGGTGATGTTCTAATTCCTTTCAAATTTAA